>JAGFPH010018768.1:0-15986 GCA_018207615.1 Philaenus spumarius
ACATATTTTTTTATTTTTGAACTTTTTACCGAACCCCATTTTTTTTTAACACAGTATTACTTATCTTTATATTTATTTTTTTTGTAACCATATCGTTACAAAATGGCGCCCAACGTGGGGCTATTAAACGAAGGCGAGGTGGATGTCGTGGCAATTTTGGAGATTTTTGAGGCGTTGTGGCAGGCAACTGAATTTCAAATTGTTGAAATAAATTTTAAAATATGGCAAATAGGGTAGAAGAGTTAGGCCTGAATGATTCAGGTTTAGAATTGGATCAGTCCGTAAATGAGAGTGCACAAGGTAGGGTAGAGGAGTTACAAATGAAAGAGACAATCAAAGATAGGCCTAGTGAAAGTTTAAAAGAGGTTAGGTCAAATGACAATATTGGTGGAGATAAATTTCAGGAAATGATGATGTGTTTTTTGACTGAGATTAAAACAGAGATTAAAACAAATAACAGTAAATTAGAAAATCTAAGTGTTAAATTGGAAGAGAATAAAGTAGAAAATAAAGCAAACATTGAGAATTTAAGTATAGAAAATAAAGCAAACATTGAAAATTTAAGTGTAGAGATCAAAGCAAATAATGACAATCTAAACTCTAAATTAGACAATCTCAAAATAGAGATGCAAGACTTAAAAGTAGAAAATGACTTAAGATTTAATAAAATTTTAAAAAGCCTAGATGTAAAGATAGAGTCAACTGACAAATTAGTAAAAGAGAATAACGATGTTACCAGTAAAGTAGATGTTGTAAAAGTAGAAAATAGTGTGACTAGAGTAAAAGATAGTAAAGTTGATGAGTTTGTTAAGCCTAATTTGACAGAGTGTATGAATGAAATAAGTAATGTAAATGAAGTAGTTGTTGAAAAATCATGCGACGATTGTGTTTCAGGAAATAATATTGTAGAGAGTATGCCTAATGTTGTAGAGCTTGGAATTGTTGAAAAGGTTAATGGAGATATTTATAAAGAGGTTATTGTGGGAGTAAGTAAAGATAAAGAAGTTGATACTGGAATGAATGCTAAATTAAAAATGAATAGGCTTATCAATGATTTAAGAACTAAAAGATTAAAATTGAGAATAACTAAAAGAGATGTAAAGAATCATTTAAAAGTAATAAGAAGGAGTATATTGGAAAGAAATAAGAAACAAAAAACTGAGCACAATTATAGAAAATTTAATAATAATGTAAAAAAAAAAGAAAAGAGCGTAAAGTTGATAAAGCAGAGGCTAGGCCTGCTTGTAATCAAGAGGCCTACAAGAAAAAGAAAAAAGTTTCTTACCTGATTGGTGTTCGATCTCTTTTGTATATAGTTTTTTGTTTTTTGTTCCTTTAGTTTAATAATTTTTGAAAAATGTAAACTTGAAATATATAATAACTTGTAGTACGAATGAGACGAGTATGAAAGTTCGACGGGGAGTGGCAAACTAAAGATTTTAGATTTGTTTTCACTATTTTTAAATTCATTTTAATGAAATGTTGTAGGTGGTTGTACGTTGGATACAGACAATGTATAGCAACGCTGTGACCTTCAACAACATGTTTGGGAGTTTGATGGGGGTCAATTATAAGGAATGAATGATGGGAGATATGTATGAGGGAAAGGAATTGAAACATAGTAAATATTTTTTCAAATTTCAATTTTATATTTACATTGATGTTCTCCATAGTTATAAGGATGGTGTTTGCTGACGCACACCATCACCAACTTGTTTTTATGTACATATACATACGCCGTTGAATGTTTTATTTTTTTTCTTCTTTCCATTTTGTCAGGTAGTTGCACTCTCATGGAATTATCCTTATACGTTGTCTGAGAGGGGGTTATTGCCATTTTTAAAGGTCTTATTCACAATTTGATATATAGGTGATGTGTTGAATTGGTATGAATGTATGTAAATGTAAATGTAAATTTAAATATTGTGAAGAATTTGATTTGTGGTGTGAATGATTGATTAAAATGTGTTAACTGAGAGTGATTGAGAGTAGAGTTGCCACAGGTTAAGGATGAAAATAAGTGAATTTTATTTGTTGTCATGATAATTAATAATGTGTAAAATTTGATTAATGAGTGAATTTTGATTTGCAATTGATGTGTAATGTTAATTTGCAGGATATATTGAGCCTGAAGGCATGTTGTGAGATGAACAATAAGAACTCTAATACTTAAATGATTACAATGATGTATAGTTTGATTGATAATCTTGATAATGAATAATGATGTGTAAACTTGATTTTTTTTAGTAATGTTGATTGTAATACTTAATTGTGAAACTTAATTTTTATGTGTAACTGATTTTTAATGTTGTTTAATTGTGATATTTGATTTTAGTGTATGATTGTTTTGAGCTGGTTTTTGAGTTTTTTGAATTTTTTGATTTTTTGAGTTTTTGGATTTTTGAATTTTTGTGGCAACTGATGGTTAAGTGAAGTATTTTGGAATAAGAATAATGATTGAAATTTAAGTATAATTTGTAAATTTGAAATTTTTAAATAATGTAAAGACCAAATTTCTTTGAAATTTAAATAATAATAAAAAAAAAAAAAGAAGAAAAAGAAGAAAATTTTTTTTTCTCTGTTACATGGACTGTGGTGTTTTTGGTGTTCATGAAAGCAAATTCCTTGAATTTCTTTCATGAACAGGGGGTATCTGTAACACTTACGTCCATGTCACAGAGAAAATAATAAAAGTAAGAAATGAGTCAGCTGTTTCCTATAGTGACTAAAGGAACAGAGATTTGGTCTAAATGAATAATGACGCAATACTAAATAATATTAATCATTTTAATTTTCATATAACTATATTTCTTAATGACGCAAGATAATTACAGTAGAATCATTTTTTTTATATATAAACAAATAATAAAACATAAAAGCAGACTATAAAAAATAGGAAAAACAAAAACAGACTTAAAAAAAATATATATTAAAATATGATCGTGTGTAAAATGTGAGAACTATATAAAAACTTTATTTCAAAAAGTAGTGAGTTATAAGCGAATAATAAAACGGTAGTCGAAATTATAAACAGTTCAATAAATAAAATATAATAACAGTACATAGCACAATTTAACATGAATCGAGAACTTAATATGAAAGTATGTACAGTGATCATGGATGCAATGAAAAGAGAGAGAGGGAAACAACTTGTGTACGTGACGGGAAGCAGGTAGCCTAGCGAATGGGTACGCTACGGAACATTCTAGAAGCAGTAGAAGAGTCAAGATGGCGTAAATCGTTGTACGTGTTGTAAGATGTGGGAGGTATATTTCTACAACGAGAAATGTAGTTTACTTAAAGTTTGAACAGTAAAAGTATGATTAAAGTGAAGTAGAAGTGTTCTAGCCTTCATAAAATCATAGGCAGTTGTCTTGATGGTGTTTCTGCGATTAAAAAACGAATGAATAAAAACTCAACTATGTGCTCGGTTTAAGGTGTGCTTCAGAACAAAAATGTGTTTCTAACTTCAGTGAAATCCTAGGTAGAAGTACATTAACAACAGGTATCGTGAGTAGATATGGCCATTAGTTTAAATTTTAAAGTCTGCATTCTTAGAGAATTATGAAAAATTGAATAATAACTTAACTTAAACTTTTCACTTATTGCGTCATTTATTTGCAAGCTATGGCTCACAAAACTTTGTATAATTTGTAAATAGTTAATTGATTTGTATGTTTAATTGTTCTATGACATTAATATTGTTTGTTGTAAATATTCATTTTTCAATTATGTTTGATTAAACAAAATAGTTGCTGCCATGATGCCTTGAATTTCTTTATATAGCCACGAATGTCCGTTTAGCCATTACTTTTTTAGCCAGGTTCCCACCCCTAAGAAAATTAAACTAATTAGTAAATATTTTTTGAATAATTGGTAATTGCAAGTAAATATATGCAGACTAAGCATAAGTGAGGTTATATGTGGATTATCGAAAATATTGTGATCATTATTTTTTATTAAGATTATGGGAGTTAGGTAAGGTGAGTTATAGTAAGGTAAATTATAATAAGGTGAATTATAGTAAGGTGAGTTAAAGTAAGGTGAGGAAAATAATATTGTTCTACGTTGAGACTGGGAGAAAGATGTTATGTGAGTTAAGGTGGGCGATAATTTATTTTAGAGGTGAGGCAATAGGCCTAGGAGATATATAGGTGATTTTGAGTATTATATAAGCGACGATTTTTCTTTTTAAAGTGAATAAGTAAAGGAGGCGATGAAGAGATATCAGTAGTTATTAGATAATCCACATATGGCGTTTTTATTTTTGATTTAAGACATATTTTTTTTAATTTTTGAACTTTTTACCGAACCCCATTTTTTTTAACACAACATTCATTTATATTTTTTTATTTTTTGTAACCATAAGTTACAAAATGGCGCCCAACGTGGGGCTGATAAACAAAAGAGCCTATTATTTTTATTTTTGCAACGCCAATCGTTGCAGTTTTTAAGTGTGCCTTCAGTGAGATGACACGTTTTTACAAAAGTAATATATTTTAATGGCTGTAGTCAATTTTAAAGTTTTTCACTGATTACTCTCTACCAGCCATTAAAATATCATCATTAAGTTTTTAATTTATAATTTTTATGGTATGACTTTATAAAAGATATGTCATTTCAAGCATTTTTTAAAATGGGTATTGTATTTTTAGCTCGTAAACACGAGTAGCTGGAACCTCAGAAATAGACTTGAAATTTCAAGTCCAATATTCACAGAAACGGCTAGGTTTATAAAAAATGTCAAAAAATAAGAAAGTATTAAAATTATGTGTAAAGACCATAAGCGGAAAGACCATAAAATATAGGGCTTTCTGCAAGTAATCTCAAAGTTGGCTAAAATATTGTAACATGGTGGCTTTAAAAAAAAAAAAATGTAAATTGGCTTTCATTAAAGTGAAGTACTTCATTTCTGCTGTAAAATCAATAACTTCTGAGATGCTATTGGTGGTAGTTAAAACAAATCACCCAGTATAGTTGAAGGAGCTTTCAACTCAGCAATAATATCTAGTTTAAGATAATATTATTAATTAGAAAGGTAATAGTAAACAAAACATTCCAGGTAAAACTTAATATAACTTAGGCTTACAATCGCTTTTTTCTTATTAAATCGGTTACTGAACCCACACAAAATTCTGCACCATTGTGGGAACAGTTCCTGCAATTGTTTTGCTTTATACTTTAATGTTGTTGAGTAGAATGAATTGACCTTTGTAGCAGTAGGACAATGTCATCATCAATTAGTAATGTTGCCAGTGTTTAAGAAGGACAAATTAGTATCATTTGGTGAAGTGCGGACAGTTTAAAATAATTGCACATGATTACAAATAATATAATTTAGTAGATTTATTTTCTTAATTTAGAAAAAACAAACTTTATTGAATTATCAACACTATTAAAACTACTATCCTTATCTCATTTAACTTGCAGCTAATCAGTGGTTTTAGAATGATAAAAGCTCACACAAAATAAATATCTATATAAACGGCTTTGTACTGACTGACATAGAATCAATGTAGAGCAAAAACTACTTAGATAAAATTACAAAAATTTAAAGGTACTGTATACTCACAGTGAGAAAGGATAATGCAGAATTTTGATTTTAAATCATAAAACTAGTGAACATTCTTGGGTTCACTCCCAGCCCTCACATCCAGCTGATTTGGATCAAAAGCTTAGCCACACTTGTTTGAATGTATTTACATTCATTACCATAGCTGTAGCAACCAACTTGCACAATTTAGAATCAGGTAGGCCTAATTACTTTTCACAACTAAAAGTTTTTTTAGAGTTTGTAAAAGCAAACTCAAACCTGAATCAACTAAAAAGGCTTACTGTATTATAATTCAAACATCTGTGTTACTTATTATATTGTTGCATTCAGTTGGCAATATCCAAATTTGTTTGAAATGTTGATTATTTAAATATTAATAGTGAAATTACAACGCATGCAATGATTAAAATTATTTGAGATTTTGCCTATTTCCATCTCTGCCTTATGTATAGGTGTCATTAATCCCAGCACCCTACTTAGATCGAAGTTCCTCTGATATAATCATTCTTCATTCCTGTGAAAATATGAGAATATACAATAATCTGTTTGTATTAGCTATGCCATGAGTTGCCGTGGGGGTTGATGAGCAAAACGAGCAGAGGCTGAGCCCCTAGTAATATTATACAGTTGTACATAAGTTATATAAGTTGTATTACATATTAATAAGTTATAAAATACTTACACTGTCTGTGCCTGAAAATGAGTTTTAAGTGTATTGCATAGTTTTTGAAGAATAGACTTCCACGGTCACAAACATTATTATTATGTACTTGGTCTTCGGAGATCGACCGCGTCACTATTGTCTGCACATTGAGTACAGCCGACATTTCGGACACTATACAGATGTCCATTTTCAAGGCTTAACAAATATCAAGTCATCACAATGACTGCCCAAAGAATTATATAGGACAGATAGGAAGATGGTAGGGTAGAAGGCTAAAATGTAATGCAAATGTAAAGTAAAATAATTATAAAAGATGCCGTGAATTGGTCAGGCAAGTTGAGAAAAAATCAGGGAAAGTCAGTTAAATGAATCACCAAAGTTCTGTAGGAACCGTGTACTACTCATAGAAGGGATAAATATTTTTATATTGAACAGAATGAATGCAATATTTTTCATATTAAGAGAGTTTTGACTTCGTTTTTAAAAACCTCTCCAATTTTTACTCCTCAAATTCTGATTTTTATTGCCCTTCTATCCCTATTTTTTAACCATTTGCATTGCTCTCACTACTCATGTTATATATGGACGATCTTACCTTTAACCCAGTGAGTAGAATTGAAGCAACAAGTCATAACATAAATATCAACCACCAGTCGGCTGAAAGTTGTTTGGACTAGCAAAAGGTTTGAACTGATGTTTATTTACGTATATTTACTCCAGCGAAAGAGTCGAATTTTTTACAACAGATTTCTTTGGCCATTAAAAGGGCCAAAATCAGAGCGCAAACAAAACCGAAATTCCACAACAAACTTTTTGGCTGTCAAAAGGGTCAACTTTCAGTCAGCGCTTTGTGTTTTCTCATAAATATCTTTAAGGGGGAAACTCGCCTCAATATTCCCGGAGCCTCACTCGAACATGTCTCCGGTCGATATAATATTTGTTTGGTTAACATGGGCATGTTCGGCTGCCAAGGACACGATAATATCGGTGGGCACGTTTCAATATTCTACGTTTGCTTTCCTCGAAAGTTGAAGCCTCATCTTCCGAGAGAGCCACTAGTTTATTTCCCCACGAATTCTTTAGCCCTCATAAGGACCATTCCGGCAACATAAACAGCGATCTGGGTAACTTCTCCCCGCAGATGAGACCTCATCTCACGGGAAACTTACGTGGCAATTTCCCTGCGAAAACATCTGTCGAAATTCTCTAAGTCCTGTACATTCATTTCCCCGGTCATGTTATATATTTAGTTGGCAAATGTAGATACGGTTGCCACAACGAAACTAAATATTTCATCGCCAAACGACCAGAACTTCACTTCAAACTTTCTCGGCATTTAATCACACTTCCCGAGAAAGTTGCAAACTCACCGTGTTTCTTCGAATTTTTCTAAGTCCCAACGCGAGCTTAAAGCAAGCCATGCTAAATTAAGTTCACGTTGAACACAAACAAAGTTTTGTTTGCTTCGGAACACCGAAATTTCGCAGACCTGTAATTATCTGAAAATCTTAAATCGCTTTCCAATTTCTCACCTTTTCGCTGAAACATAGTATACATACAGCCAGAAATCTATCAAAAAGTATGAGATTCATCAATCGATCCACCAGATTCTTCAATCAAGTGATCATCAATCAACCACTGATTCATCAAGCGAACTAGCACCAGGCTAACGAATTCAACATAACTCCACTGAAGCGAAGAGCAAGACGCCAATCTGCCAGTGAGAAGTCGAAGGCGGTAAGTCTCCCGCAACGCCGTCGAAGTCCTCAGCCGAGGCGCATTGAGAGAGTTACCGCAAAGAGAGATAGCTGCGACTGGTGAGGAAGTGTTGCCAACTCTGCTTCAGGGCAAACTAAAAACGAAAATAAATTAATTCAAATCGACAATACTTGTTCTTACTACAACAGCACCTGCCTCATCATCTGTGCAAAAACAGCTAACACTAAAGAAGAGCGATCGTGGAAAAGAGGCAAGCTCGACTTGAACCTCCGCCGTAGCTACCCGCAACGACTGAAGTCCCATCAGTCCTGCACGGTACTTGTACCCAGGGCTCTATAACAAGGGCTATACCGTTTCTTTGATCTCGGCACAGTTCATCCAGTTCCACCCGAGCGCAGCTCTGACGTCACTGAAATGTCAACTGCGCAGGCTACAGCAGCGGTCTCCTTGTGCGCGCTGTTGTTTACTCGCTGTTGGAACTCGACAAAAAAGTTTCAGTAAAATAAAACTTACATATTCTTAATGTACATAAAGTATGGATTCTAACAGTATAAATAATTTTTATTTTAACAGGTATTTCAAATTGTAATAATTTAAAATATTTGAGAACTATCACAGACTGACATGGAAAAGTTACTAAGCGAGGAAATTTTGTATTTTTGGGTTACAAACAAACTTCCAGCGGGAACGTTGTAGTCAATGAGTTGATCTAAACTTTTCAATTCACCATTGTACCAAGAACGTGACATCCGAAACGCAATTACACGCTCTTCAAGCACACACATAGGGCTCTTTTAAGGTCCTATACACAAAGCACGGTAGTTTATTTCCTACACTTCGGTTTATGAAGCGAGCTTACTCAGAACTACTGTGTCTCACATGCACAACACTTCAGTTAAAGGTAACATCTTCGCCAAACGCCGAAGCACAAAAAGACAGGCACAACGACAACGCTCCGTCAAAGAAAATTAACCACCGCAGGTTTCACCTGATTCAATGCAGGCCAAATTTCCCATTTTTGCGTCGGACCTCTGACGGACCCGATCCATCGCACATAAACGTGTTTAACCCGGATTTTCTTAGAAAATACTTTCAACTAAGACATTTCAGCACTCCACCAACAGTTTATTTCTGGCACAAACCTAAAACAATAGTCCTGCAGCCCCCTGCAACACCCGTAATCACTTTACCTACACCTTCAACAACAACAACAACACCAGAAGCTCCTATGTCCCACAAAGACTAGGACTTCTTAGAAACCCTAGCGGCCCGTATCAGGGCCCAAAAAGGTTCATCATTCTAATCGTTTGAAACGTTGGCCCTTCTGGCAACAATACGGTTCTTTTCAGGGCCAAAATTTAAGGCTTCATCTAAAACGCCCTTCAGGTTTCATTTTATCCTTCATACGGGCCTTATCAGAGCCGAAACACTTCCCGAATTTTTTTTATTCTTGTTGTCGCCAAACTAAAATCCAGCCGCGGCACAGTAGTTTCATTAATCCCCAGTGCTACAACAGGCCACCTGTAGTTAGAAATGAAATACAGTATACTTGAATTAACATGCACTCATGGACTGTCATTTTATTGCTAAATGAGAAGATAGGTTTTGGCTCCAACACTACTACTAGCTTTTACATTATTGAAATTGTAATAATTAAAAAGCTTGTAACGGCTCTGCTACATGCAAGAAAGTTAAAAATATTTTTTTCATTGAATGATTCACAATTTTCATTATATGCTAAGGTAAACATTATAGAGGTGGCATAAAATCAATCATTCTAAAAAACCCTGATGGTCATCTATCAAGGCATATATCATGTAATCATTTAAGCTTTATATAGAGATTATATCTCCAGTACATTTATGTACAGTCCAATGTCCAGTACATTTATCTGGACAATGTTAAGTGTACGTACACTTAATTAAGTTATAGAAATGTTTTCTTTTTGTATATTACTATGTTAATTTCATATGAGTTATTATCAACAATAATTAAAACTAAAATTTTTCTCAAATTATTAAATGTTGCACCTTTGCTATTGACACACTAAACTGAGCATACATGGTAAACAGTTATGACATCAAATATGTTTAATTTTGTTATCATATAACTGTAGTGTTATGCCAATACTATACTCTGTCTAGTTCAGGTTGGCTGATGGACCCGGGACTACCTGAGGCCACCCCTGTAATCCCTCGCCGCTGTCCGCTGCCTAGGAGATGAGTCACCTACTGGCTGTGTTTATACAATGGTACACTTTCTTAACAGAATAATAAATTAACATTTTTAAAGGTTTATTTGAAATCTACTAAAAAAGTTATGAAAAATGATACCAAACTCGACCTAGGTATTAGAACATTAATCTGATTATGACATTGTTTATAAACGAACAAATCTGGTAACAAGTCTGGTTCTGGGTGACTCATACTATTTCTGAAAGAGCAATTTCAGACCGCTGTAGGTTTAATAGTTAATAAACTATTGTATAGTACTGCATTTTTATTGTTGTATAAGATTTGCATTGTATATAGCATATTGTGTATATAACTTTTTCTACGAATTTTATTGTAATTTGTATTAAATACATTATATCTCAGTAAAAAGATTTACTATTATTAATAAATTCTACGGTCAATTAACTTTTACCCAAACAGTCCTTAAGTAAAGTTTGTAATATTCATTACAGCTTAAAACTTGCCTTCTAAATTTTCTAAATAAAAAGTCGCAGACACAATGTAAACAATTCTTAATAAAGTTCGTATTAAATGTTTTAATACCTAGGTCGAGTTTGGTATAATTTTTCATAACTTTTTTAGTAGATTTCAAATATACTTTTCAAAATTTTAAATTATTATTCTGTTAAGAAAGTGTACCATTGTACAAACACAGCCAGTAGGTGTCTCATCGCCTAGGCAGCGGACAGATTCGAGGTATATAGGGGTGGCCTCAGGTAGTCCCGGGTCCATCGGCCAACCTGAACTAGACAGAGTATAGGTGCTACGCAATCCCTGCGACGAAGCAAATGGAAACAGATTACATTATTGTATAATCTGATATTTTCACTGATATGACGATTGATTAGGACAGAGGCATTTGGATGGGGGTAGGGTGGGGGGATGGTATCCTAGATCCTGACAGTAGAGCCAGATTTTTGTGTGAATGACAGGATTTTTTATATAATAGAGGGATATAAACCTAATCTAAAAACACTATTGGTTGTTAAAAAAAAAATAACCGATTCTAAATTGGCCAAGTTGGTTGCTATGGTAATGAATGTAAATCATTTATCAATCATGGTGTTGCAAATCTTTTGATCCGAATCAACTGTTTTTTCTACTATAGGGCTGGGAGTGAAGCTCATATTTTCACCATTTGTATGTTTTAAAATACAAATTTTGCAAAATCCTTAGTGTGTGTCTATGACCCCATACCTTTAAATTTTCATATTTTTATCTTAAATAGTTTTTGCTCCACATTGACTCTATGTCAGGCACTCAGGACAAAGCCACTTATAGATATAGATTAATTGTTACCAAATTTACAATCCCAGTTTTAACCAAATTCTATTCAGTGGTAAAATTTTAACTTTTCGATTTGGATTGTTATTCAGGCCTATTCGTCAAAAATATATTTTTATGTGGTTGTAAGCTCTGCGAATTCACCATCATTTATTTTTCTGCGATTCGGCAATGTTTGGTAGATAAAGAATTTAGCTTCCTATTGTACAACAGACATGAAATCTAGTTTTGTAAGTTGTAATTAGTTGTAACAAAATACAGTATTGTCCCGGTAATTCGAGTCTCGATAATCCGAGGTTCCGTGTAATTCGAGCGCCACAAATAGCATTGAATGTGACCATGCATTGTGACACATTCTGGTTGCTTGAAGGATACCGATCTTTAAATTTTAGTTTTCCAATGAATCTGTCAAGAGCGTTTGTACAATAAGTATCCGGCATAAATGCTTATAATTTGTTTATATGCCCTGATCCATTGGCTGTACAACTAAAGTCATGTTCGAAGGGAAAAAAATAACCGTAACGTTGTTCATATAAGTGGGATAGAGTTATGCGCAGTACACGTGTCAATAAACAATATGGTTGTTCTTTTCTGTTTAGAAAAAGTTTTGCGGAGAATTAATAACAGACAGATTGGGCAGAGCATCAATGACAAACTACAGTATCGGTACCTAGAGAGAATTCTCGCAAGGCAAAATTCTTGGAAACCGGTACCGCGTCTAGAATTACAATACGTGTACAGACACGTAAGTCCTGCCCCCTATATCCAGCCCCCTTTTTACCAGACAGTGACCTATTTATCCAGCGATCCCTTTCACAGCACAAGATTTTATTTTTGTGTTGAAAATTTGAATTAAAGACTTATAATTTTTTACATTGATATCATATAACGTTCAAGAGACCGAACCGAAACTTCGAATTAACGGTAATTTCTAATTAAAAACGTTCGAATTATCCAAGTTCTACTGTATATACAAAAATAACATCGAAACAAACTTTTCCCGGCACCGCCGTATCCCCCTGGCTTGACATCGCAGCTCGTAAACGTTGCAGTGTAGTTAAACAAAAAACTATTTATGATTTCTTTAATAAGTAAGTTTCTATTTTTTACTGTGTATAAAATTACTTTTTTACCTCAGTGTTCAATACAAAATAGTTTATATTTAATAAAACTTTATTTTTTCCGGAGATACGAGGACTATAAATAGTAGTTTTATCTTAACCTCTACATATTCCGTGTAATTCGAGTTTTTCACAATCTGAGGTACTCTTAGTCCCATTGAACTCAAAATATCGATACTCTACTGTAGTTAAAATTTTTTTGGCAATTTTCAATAGGTCTATTTTGTTTACGTCTTTGGAATAGCAGTTCAAATATTTATGTATATTTGTTTAGATTTTTAAAATATTTTAGTGTTAGTCTAATAGTATTTCAAATATAGTTAATAAATCATTTATCTTAATAGTATAAACATTGGCAGTAACATGAAAAATTTAAAGTTTTACACTCTTAAAACAAACACTTTCAGAAGTTTAAAATTCAAGTGATAATTCTACTTGGTTTGAAAATATTTAAAGAGATATTTTTTTGGTGAAATTAGCTGGTATTGTTGAACAGACATGGGTGTTTTTATGTTTTGTGGAGAGATACTAAGTTTGAATTTTGCTGGCATAAGATTAATTTCGTAGGTTCAACAAATTACTAGATTTCTTCAAAAGACAAAACTAAAAGAAGACTTGCCAGCACATATTGCACAAGTTGTTATTAATACACAATTTCCTTTCTGCTATCTATGAAACCCTATCTGCAATGGTGTTAATTAGGTCTACAACAGGACAAGTTTAAGTGGTTGTTAGATTGTTCAAGGTGTACTCATTAAGTTTGAAATAGAATTATGAAAGTACTTACTATATACTATTTTAGTTTGTACTATCTTCAATAATCTAAACTGATATTTTTTCAATGCAAAAATGTTTTGCTAAAATTATTTTTTACAATCTATTTTAAGTCCATAAAGTTTTTACTTTTCTTTACGTCACTAATAAATGTTGGTAAATCCATAATAAGATTTATAATATTCTGGGGACTACGCCTCTTAGTTCAGCAATCCTAGCGGCGACTCAATGCAAACAGATTATTGTATCCTCTAATATTTTCATGGAAATTACTGTTGATCAGGACAGACACTTGGATCTAAGTAAAGAGGGGGAGGGGTGACCTGTACATAATGTAAGACAGAGATCGAAATAGACACGTACCATCCCGAACAATTCAAATTATGGCATGCGTTGTAATTTCACCATTAATATTTAAATAATCAACATTTCAAACAAATTTTGATAATTACCAACTAAGTGCAACAATATAATATGTAACACTAGATTTGATGTTTGACTTAAAATACAGTAAGCCTTTTACATAAATTTTTGTTTGTATTTGCTTTTACCTAATCTAAAAAAGCTAATTAAATTACAAGTGAAAAAACATAGACCAAGACCGACCGGGAGTTGAACCCGGGACCTTTACGTTTCTGTCGTAATGCTCTGCCAACTGAGCTACCCTGATCGCTCCAGATATTGGTCGATGTTATCTCACTTGTACAGTTTTACTGCAATTATTGAATTAACAAATTGAATACCTCGTGTATACGACATTGAAAACAATCTCAATTCTTATTTTGCAGCTTACAGTGGTGTTATTATTACTATTTTTATTTTTTCCGCTTACACACTTCCTCAGCAAGGGATATTTAATTAAATGTGTAAATTAAATTGTGCTGGGTCGTCCGGCAGAGCATTACGACGGAAACGTAAAGGTCCCGGTTTCAACTCCCGGTCTTGGTCTATGCTTTTTCACTTGTAATTTCGTTGCACTTCGCTACCAAGCTAGACTACCATAATAAACTACTGAGTTCACTATGGTACACGCATGGTATTTGGTATTAGTGTTTTAACTGTTTAAACAGTTTGTTTGAATTTTCTTTTTCTTGACACTGTTAGTTTTTCAACATACGGGGACCAAATTTAAAAAAAAGTAATCGTTGGGTTTCCGCTGTAGCTGAACATTTGGTTTATGATTTCAAACACTCAGTCATAGGATCACTTTTCTACTGGTTGTTCTTAGGTGCCGGTTGAAAAGACAGTTCATCAGTTCAGACTGATGAATTGACTCTCCAAGGGGAACAGAAATATCGACTTCTGAGTGAGTCTGGCATTGGTAGTTTCTTCGGTGTTGCTCCCCAATTTTCTTCGAACGTAAACAAAGTCTGTTATTCCATTAGATACCATTTCTTTTTCTTTAATCCTTTCAAATCAAATGTAATATTTTCTGGGCCTTCAGAAAATAACATATAATTGAACAGCTCGATGATATGCATTTCAGAGCCTTTTAATTTAGCTTTGCATTCCCACCACTGCAAAAAAGATTCTGTTTCTATAATTTGATATTTTTTGCAAAAATGTTTGAAGGAAACTAGCTAGAAGTCCTGAAACAACATCAGGCGTGGTTCGCAATGACTGAAGCAAAACATTTTGTCTTGTTAGTATTTCTTAATCTCCACCACCATGCTAAACCGGTCACTCAGGCATAACAAAACTATTTTAGGCTGATTTTTTTGATGCAGTAGGTGGTCGGCCTAAATTATATGGTATTTAATTAAGAATCTATGTATTCAAAAACATTTTGTAAATTTTCATGAAAAAATATATATTTCTTGTGTTACATGCAATAATTATAAATAACATACAATTCAACCAAATTTGTAACATCTGTTCTAAACTTTTAGACCAGAAGATGCGGAAAACATTGCTGGACAGATGTTAGGCGACTACCTGGTTACGAAACAGACAGGCGAGAAAGGAAGGATCTGTAATGCTGTAATGGTAACAGAAAGAAAGTTCCCGAGGAGAGAGTTCTATTTTGCTTTCATGATGGAACGAGCGTTTGCTGTGAGTAAACAGATCTGTTTTAAATATTAAGAGTTTGTAAACAGTATGTCGGGGATGGTCTAACCGATATGAATATTTTTATATATAAAATACATACTAAAAATTTTAAAAAAATTAACCTGAATTTAAAGTAGCAGCTTTTTTTAAGCACTTTTGTGGCTAAGACCTTTTTAATTGTAACTTTAGAAGATGAAAACAAAATGAGTTCAAATGGTTTATAAAATGTAATATTTTTTAAATTTTGAACCATTTTTTAATTATGTTACAACATAATTTTCTAGAGCAAAAAGTTGACCCTAATAGGCCTATACACCTTTGGTTTTCACATATTGAATTCCTATAAATGTTTTAAAATGTATTGGTTCTATATCTATACTGAATAATTTATTTGAAGAAACCTTCTGGAAGATTATTAAAACAAACTAAGGAAAAATTATAAATATAATCGAGCTTGACTCGTGAGAAATATTATTTCTAAAAGTAAAAATAAAAATACAGAACACAATTCTCACAAAAATACGTTTATTTGTCAAACGCGTTTCAACGACAAAGTCGTCATCTTCAGTGACACATGAGCTACAACT
>JAGFPH010018770.1:189-14778 GCA_018207615.1 Philaenus spumarius
GTAGCTAAACATAGTCTCAAAACTAATTTAAATCCTTTCATTCATTTTACACTTCGTCCCCCTACAATCTTAGAGGGAATGTAAATCTGACACATGAACGCAGTTGAGAATAAAACATGCCAAGGAATCCAGGGAAACCATTGTTTGGAGGTAACGGGCTGCGTTGAAATTGCCCTGTATATCTGTGTAGGAGAGTGCGCAACCCGCAGTTGTATTACGTAACAGCACAACTGCTTTACAGAACATTCCGTTTTGCATTGCTTCACACAGGCATTCAGGATGTTTGTTGAATGGATGAAATTTAAGCCAAGCAAACAATGGTTAAATAAAGAACATTACATTAAACGATGCATCAGAAATTTAAATTAATTAAGTCAATGCACACTGTTAACCAAATAATTATAACACTTATTAAATAATTTATAGTGTATTATATTATTAAAATCAATAAATAATAATAATAATAATGGCGGCCAGAATTACCAAATGGGCTGAGGTCTATAGCAGAATTTCACCATACCAAGCTGGGTTTAGGGCGGGGAGAAGCACGGCTCATAATGTGTTTGTTTTACAAACTATAATAGAGAAATCATTAAAACGAAAAAGAGGGAAACTGCATACTGCTTTTATTGACTTTGAGAAGGCATTTGACAGAATATCTCGTATGGCAATGTGGTATAAACTAAAACGGAAAGGGATGTCGGCGAGTATGATTAATAAACTAATTAATATATATCAAAGTGTAGAGTTAAATATTAGGTCAACACAGGGGTCAACAAGCGGGAAAACTGAAAGTAACGTTGGGGTTAGGCAAGGATGCACAATATCGCCTATATTATTTTTATTGTTTATAGATGATCTAGCAGAAGACATTCTTGAGGGTGGCACGCACCCTCAGTCTATAAAGGGAACGGAGATACCCATTCTGCTATTTGCTGATGATGTTGTTATACCTTCGATGTCAGTAGTCGGTTTGCAGAGGGGTCTAAGTGTACTGGGAAATTATTGTAAATCGTGGGGTTTAAAAGTAAATGTAGAGAAAAGCCAGATAGTAGTTTTCAAAAAAGGGGGGAAACCAGCGAGAGCAGAACGATGGCACTATGGGGGTCAAGAAATGAAAGTAAGTAAACAAACAAAATATTTAGGGTTTTGGCTAAGTAGCAATGGCGCTTGGAACCATCATATAACTATGGCAAAGGGAAAGGGTAAGACAGCGTTTATAACAATGAATAAAATAATAAAAAAATTACCAAATATAAGTTTGGTGCTATTGAAAACCTTATTTAATTCTTTAGTAAAATCGGTGTATTTATATGGAGGGGAAATGTGGAGTTGCGAAACTAATGTTAGGGAGCTGGAAACAATTCAAAATGATTTTGCTAAGGCTGTGATGAATGTGCCTAGAAGCGCTGCGAATTGTGCCGCGAGATAGGAACTAGGCATTCTTCCGGTTCAGGCTGATTTATTATGTAAGATTATGGAGTTATGGGTTAAGCTAAGGGACGGGAAATGTGGAGTTTTACAACAGATATGCTTCCAATATCAATTTGAGCTAAAAAGCACGTGTTGGTTAGGGAAATTAGAGAAAAAGATGGAGGAAATAGGCCTCGAATGGATATTGCAAAATTCTGATTTAAAAATAAAATTCATAAAAAAGCAGATTAAGAATAAATTTACAAATATAGAGACACAATCTTTGGCAACTCAAATGTGGGAAAAATCGTCGCTGGAAAATTTTGTTAAAGTAATGGGAGATTTTGGGAGGGCAAAGTATTTGAATATGGGAAAGAGAGAGAGAGAGAGGGGGAATAGCTTGGTGGAGGATGGGAGTTTGGAAGCTAAGGGGAGAGAATGTGGAAGGGAAAGCATGCCGGCTATGCGGGGGTAATATTTCAGCACAACATTTATTACTAAATTGCAACAAATTAAAGAAATTACGTTCTAAATTAATTGGCAATCATTTAAAATCATGGATGTCTGAGGAGAATAATTATTTATTTATTGGTAGAAGCAATGACGATAAGGTTCTAAAGGACGTAGGGTTGTTCATGGCGATAATTAGAAAGAAATGGAATGAGGAGGATAAGTTAGCGGATAACGGGATAGAGATAAATGTTGTCGTTTGTACATAATTATTATTTATAAAATTATTTAAAATTGTTAATATGTATATAATTTATTTATAGAAATCGTTAAATTGTGAGAAGTGAATTAGTTGTTAAATTAAGTTATTAAGTTAATTAAGTTTTGTTGTGTTGTTATTAGTTATTTTAAGAATGTTATTTTGCTTTGGGAAAGGGATATATATAAGGCTAAATGGCTGGAAAGCTGAGCCAAGAAGTTGAATAAGGTTGAAAGATTGTGAGCAATAAATAAATAAATAAATATTATTAAAATCCGTCCTAATATTGTTAACCTCGCTGGTTTACGTTAAAACAATTACGTTTCATATTTAAACAAATTATATCCTAAATTATTACTCAAACCTCCTT
Organism: Philaenus spumarius; assembly: GCA_018207615.1. Taxonomy (NCBI): domain Eukaryota; kingdom Metazoa; phylum Arthropoda; class Insecta; order Hemiptera; family Aphrophoridae; genus Philaenus; species Philaenus spumarius. Next base: position 2,682 of record JAGFPH010018770.1, read on the forward strand.
GTGCCATGTTTAGCAAGACCTATTTGGTTGACAGCCGAATTGATTTGGTGTCGTGGGATGAGAAAAGGAGAAAATAGGCCAAAACCTCTTATTCTGCTCCAAATACATCTTAGCACTTATAACTTACATGTATAAGAATCTCATTTATAACATAAATGCCTGAGGTAAGTATTAAACCTTTTAAAATTATACTTATTTAGTATTTGTACATTTATTTACACTGAAAAATGCTGAAAAAACCTTCCACAACGTGTATGTATTTGGATTAAATAGTTGGCCCTTGTTGTTCCTTCCAAATTTTATTGTAACTGTTCCATTGTTGCAGAATGTTCCTTGTAGTAAAATATGTAAGTTTTTGAGTAGCTACAAATTTGTCTGCGGTATAAAAATGACTGCACAAGCTAGCTAACTATACAAAATTAGATTATAATCTACCGTATTCAGTTTTGTTTCAGTATTTTTTTAGATGAAAATCTACATTTTCTGTTTTTTTTAAATTGTACCGTAGAATTGTGATTGTGTGATAAATTCTAAAATTACAGTTTATGGCTAACATAGAATGTAGCATCAAAGAGAAATACCCCATTATATAGTTTTGGTTTCTAAATTATAGACTGTAATTGATTGAATACCTTGATTAAAATAATTTTGTTTTATTTACTAAGAATGTACTATGAATAATAATAGTAAGAACCTTTGTTTACAAATTATACGTCAATTCATCGATTATATTATACTAGTATTAGTCCGCGCTATCGTTTGTTACTCAATTCTTCTTTAAAATGTTTTTTTTTTTTGCCTATTTAGACTAAACTAGGCATGAATAATCAGAACTGTATACAATTTCAAAACTTAAGTTTGATATCTTCTTTCACGAAAAAACTAAAGAATCTGGGAATTCTCATAAATATTTAAAACATCGGATGAGGTCAAAGGTTAAAATACAACTTCTTTCTATTTCATGATGCAAGCCATAGATATACTACTTTATTCTTCCTGGTTCGTGTTCTACCTACTTATTGCTTTTGTAAAAACTTGATATGCATTTATAAATTTTATTTAAAATAATATATTACATATTTAGTCCGTTGTACATTTTGAAAACAAATTGAAGTAAACTTGACTTGAAGTTAAAATTCGAATGCACAAATAATATATCACTAAAATCAAATAAAAATTACTAGTCCTAAAAAGTAACGAAGACTTTTTAAATATTCTTGGATCTATTATTCAAATATATTAGAAATAAGAAATATTTAAATTATTGTTTTAGAAATGTATACAACTATTACTTGTATCTGTAGAATATAGTTTTTTGTTAAAATTTTAGTATAAATTTATGAAAACGTCGAAAGAAGTTTATTTCCAATACTTTGTTTATTTATTACTTTCGTGGCTTTTCCACAGCGTACATTCCTGTATAAAATGAGATATGGATGTTGATAACCATAACCACGAAGTAATAAGAACTAATAAATGGATCACTATTTTTAAAACCGGGTTAACGTTAAAACAAGCCTTCATGAAGTAAAGCCAAAGTGGCCGTTAAGCCTGTATACATTAATTAGTTCAGATATAAATATCCAACGTAAAAGTCCGTATTACACTTTATAGGTCGTATTATGACAGTTAGAATACACAAAGTAATTTTGAAATTAGGTTATGGAGAGAAGGAGAGGGAAGGGTAGAGAGAGAGAGAGACTCGTCTTTTACACAGAAAATATTGAAAGAGTGTTAATATTTATATTCTATGTGGTTAACGTTTTGTCTAATTTATAGCTAAAATATTCCATACTAAACACATTTACCTACTTTGTTTTATTATAACTCTATTATTATTACAACTACAGTCATTTGGTAAATTTAATCTTTAAGCTTCTTAATGTGTATAACTTATTAATTTAGTATTTTTTTAAATTGTTTTACCATTTAGAGTTTTGCTATAAATAAGAGGAATACTGTAGAGAGTATGAAATGTTTTTCTTTGTAATTATGTTGTAAAAATTAATAACAACTAATTACTAGTTTAATCAAAATAGATAATATCAAATCTACAAATATTTGAATTAATTATAAAAATAAAAACTTTTTAAGTAAATAAACATACACCTTAATTAGTTAACCTACATTGGATGGTCATAATATTGAAACAATGACCACTCTTGCACTATTTGGTAGTGTAAGTGAAAGTAATTTCTTAATCATTTCGAAAATATATTCCAAATCTTTGCAGATAATAAAGAAGTACTTAAGTTATTGTTTATTTACCGAAATATACTTTTATACTGTTTATGTTTACGTGTTTTATAACTACTACAATTTTAATATCCTAATACTAAATTGTAAAGTGTAATAAAAAACTGCTTATTTTTTTTAAATAAAAAAGTAGGAGGTTTCGGTTTGTTTTACTTCTTTAATTTATTGAAAGTTAGAAGAATGAGTTCGGCGGAATAGCAAATAGCTCAAATAAAGTGATCGTAGGGACGAACTTAAAAATTGTGTTGAAAATACTTACTGTATAATAATAAGTTGTACTTATGTGTTGTACATATTCCTTTCACCATCTGAAATTTTATTGTAAAAATATATATCTTTGTCAATAAATCATCTTTAAATGTTGCACAGTTTATATTTGTTTGTTTTGTTTTGAACAGTTTGCAATATATTGTTTTTTTTTTGTTCCTGAAATTTCCCATTAAACAATATTTCATAGGTCATATAGCTAAACAGCGGAAACTTTGAATCAATAAAGTTTTTTTATCTTCCTATACATGCCTGCAGTTTATGGATAGCGAGATTTATAAAGAATTCATTTTAATTTCAGATTTACAAACTGGATTTTTTGTAATCAAAACATTCTCGGAATAATCTTTAATTCAATACACATGAAGGGTCCAGAGGGCAGACCATGTTCAACCACATTTTACAGCAGATTAAATGTAAACTTTACCAACTTTTGTTTAGTTTTCCCGTGAAAAAATATCCTATTCCATCGTAGCAACAAGTTTATTCAAAAAGTTATTAACATGTTTGAAATTATAAAACCTAAAAATTCCAATGCTTTTAGTGTACTGATATAATTTTTTTTTAACATGGTGTCTGAAGGACTAAACATGTTTTACACCTGATATTGTAGGTATAACAAGTTATTAATAGCGATCTAAAAAACAATTTGTTTTGTTACTGTATAAAACATATTACAAATATTAATAGTCTACATTAAATGATTAGCTTTTTCATTTTAAATGATTTTAAATTTGCAAGAGGTATTTCATTAAAATACTTACATTTGATTTCTGTTGCATAGTTTTCTAGACTTGAATAGTTGCAGATTTGATTCTTTGCCTTAGTTATTTTCAGAAGTCTTATAAACAAAACAATTAAAATTAGCATGGATAAATTTTTACGTTTGAGATTAGGTTAGGTTAGATTATGGTCGACTTGAGCCTCAATTATAGTAAGTAGCAATAGCTATTATTGTTTTAGTCACCATGCTTGTAAAAATGTTTCTCTTTGTTATAAAAGGTTTCTCAAGGATATAAAAGGTTCTTTTGTTATATTCAAGGTTTGTTCAATGTTATAAATGATCAAAAACTGTATTTTTTCGTTTATTGTTTTACTCATGTGAAAATTCCTTCTTCCATCCCCTCTGGTTGACTTTGCATCTTTGAGTCCTTATTTGTTGCTCTATTTTGGACTATTGAAAGCATATGAGTCTCTGACCATAGTACAACATACCTAACTTTGTAGCCTTTACGCCAGGTTATTTTCTGTGAACTTTGAAGAAATTGATAGGCCGTGTAAGGCATCCAACCTTCTTGCGATACAGAGTGTCCGAATGTGTCGTCCCTTTTTGGTGTTTTGGTCTACTTCGATTAGTTGAAATCCTGATGGCTTAACCTTGCAATTACGCCAGGATTCCGCTCAGTCTTTTGAGGAATATACAATGATTTTTTGTCACATTCATTAAAATATTGGCATTTTACTGGAAAGCACATGCAATAGTGTCTAGCTTAAGTTAATTTGTTAATTGGAACTTAAGTTCCTGTTTGGAAACAAGGAAAAATATAATTTTTGTCCTGCACATGAGTCGCAGTATGTCTGTTACTTCGGGATCTACTGTGCGTCCGGACTTTAGTTGGCAGTACGGGAAATCTGTCTAATTCATTTCATATGAAGTTTCCGTACTACTACCCGCACTGCTGACATCGACCGCTCTATGAATTCACTGAATGTGTAGATGATGACGTAATTTTGTAAATTGTATCAAATTAAAGCTAATAAAACTGTCTTTCATCATGTGACACCAAGAAATGTATATACATTCATATAGGCTTTCATAACTGAAACGCAACTGAGAAAGACATAATAAATGTAGTAAGCGAGGATTTAAAAAAAATTTCGGCCTAACTTTTTCGAGCGGAAAAGTTGTACAAAAATAGATAAATTTAAGTTTTTTAATTTTACTTTTTTTTGGGCTGCTTAGTTTAGGCAGTAGGAACCGCAGAAGTCAAGAGTTATCATTGTGTATTTGTAAATGGCACGGTGCCATCGCAGTGTTTCTGATTGCCTTTGTATAAATTTAACAGTTTTATACTTTTTACACTAATGTACCTATTTATGTAATGTGGTTTCACATTACATTTTAACTAACACTAAAATGTGCACCACTGTATCAATAAACAAACCCCAAACCAGCCGAGAACAAACTAACACCGAACAATGAAATGGGACAAAAGAGGAATCTAGTCCTTATCTGTTTACAGGAAACGCCAGAGCATTTTGTTATTTCTGTTGTCACAACACTTAAGTGCTCTAAAACTGTTCCTTCATAACAAAAATAATATTTGTAGTCTTGGGTTTCTTTATTTGTGTATGGTTACTTCAAAATAATCTTATAACATACTGTAGACTGTATTCCTTTTTTGTTTGTTTATTTCATAGCCATAGTTGTACTTTATAGACATTTAATACTTCTTAAATCATTTTTATATTACTGTTCACAATACTGAATATAAGTTGAAGACTAGGTGGTAACTATAACTTGTAAACAACCTTTTTAATGCATCTGTGAGTAACGATAACGCCTTTGTCGACATGCAGACGCGTCGCGGCGACAGATACAATCGCATGTTATCAGGACAGGTATTAGATCCGCAACCGCCCATATGTCCTTCTCTGCCAACTAAAGCCCGGACGCACAGTAGTACGTTACACAAAAAGTGATGTATAAATGCACATACTTCATCAGTTCCTTTGTTTAAAACACATTCAGTATTTACGTTATATACACTTTGCCATGTTGAAAGAAGATGAATATTAAAAAGGTACTCAGAGAGTTGGCGCTTTAAATTAAGTTTGTTGAAATAAATTTTGCAGACTTCCAATTCAATGATATTAAATTCAAGTTTATACTTTCTAAATGATTTTTTTTTAGTAATTTGCAAATATATCAATACATCTATAGGACAATATATAATATGTCTCATAATTGTTATCACATGTATACGAAGAATTAAATGTCACTACTAAATTATTGTAACACAGTGCACAAATACGGTATGTGTTTATGAAGCAAAATGATTGATCATTAAAATCAAGCATAACTTACTCTTCAAAACGTAAAATAACTAACTTGACAAAGTTTTTCGCACCGTAAAGTGTGGATTAAACATGAACTGATATACACTGAATTTCGTATATTACTATGTACAACTATAGCTTATTATAGGAACAATAATATAAAACTGCAACTGAACATTGTTGACACATGACTTGGTCAGATTCATTATATTTGAAATTGATGGCAGATAGGATGGTTGTTCAATGCATTGTTTTCTTGTAAAGAAAAATCTGCGGGCACTAAAATGAAACAAGGAACTAGAGCGAAAACAAAACACTCTACCTCACATCATTTCGCTATGAAAGAAGGTAATTTCCTGTTGTCATTTATATACACTGTGCTCCTTTTGTAAATGGAGTTCATGAAAACTATCTATATTTAGTAAATGCAATTAGGTGTTATTGTTTGTAATATTGTGTGCATCGAAGCTAGTATTTTAATAATGTATTCGTTAAATTTCTCAAAGTAAAAACATACTGGTTATACCTTCAGATATATAGATATATATATTTCCATATATAGATATATATATTTCTACTAATTATTCGCAAAATTTAGTTTAAGTAACTTTAATTATATTCGTATATCAGATATACTTAGAGTAAATGTTAAAAAACTCAGTTTTCTTGTATATTGAATTATTAGCAAAATTTACTTCTAGATTAGACTACCAAAGGGATTCATTAATATGTAATGGATGTAGATAGGCTAGTTACATGATCTAATAAGTAGGCCTACGTTTTATTGCAGGTAAGTTTATGCTCTATATCAATGTGCCAGTTATATCATTATATCTTTTCAATAAATGCTCTTATGTTGATGACGAGAAATAATTAGTACTTCTAAACTTTAAGGTAAATTGTAAACTATGTTTTATATCACCTGAATTAATTAATTTCCTGTCTGGTTGTCACAATGAACCAATGAAGTTTTGGAACGATATTAAGGACTAAAACAATGTAAAACAAGAATTGCTACAGTGAAATCCACACTATCAGCTCCCCAGTTTGACATAAATTTGTATTATGAATATAAAATGTAATACCAATAACAATAATCTTGATCTGTAATTATGGCAATACACCAAATGTTTTAAGAAGACATAGGTTTTCATAAATTGTAATTCTTATATGCTTACAACTAAATCTTACTTTTATAATTAATTGGGTATTGCCTTCCTTATGAAGTTAGAATATATACATAATTATTGTTCATGTACTGAATTTGTTTAATGTTTCCTGATGAAACGATCAAACTATTTTAAAATATTGGATCAAATTATTCATATTGGTCTAGGCTGAATATAAATTTAAATGTTTTGGATTTTTTTAAATACTAGTATACCTAATCACCTGATATTACCGTATACAGTTAGTCCTTATATTATTGCACATACAAATTGCCTAAGCATGAGTTTTTAACAAACCGGTTATTTACTTACTTTTATTTTAAAACATAACTGAGAGTTGGCGTTGTGCCGAAAAGTGTTTAGTTACAGATTTACACCACATATTATAAACACACAACTGAAGAATTACAATGGAACAGCAGCTCTCAACTAGGCAATTATTGTATAGATTAAAAACGTTATGTAAGCTTATAGTTTTTTTATAATCATTTTCTTCATAATTAAATATTTTAAACAATGTTTTATACTTATATCAAATTCATTTGTTACGACAATGTTATTGATAACTTACCTAATAAGAAAATGTATTGCCATCTCAGCTGTTTCGTGGAATTACGTTTGCTCCGATCATAATGCCCATGCACATATAAAAAGTGGAGGTTAAACAAGCTAGACCTAATTTGATGACATTTATTTGAGATCTGACGTTATATAACTTCGATTAACACCCCAACGAAGTCGATAACGGTTTTTATTCTTGAGGTTTTGTTCAGAAAAAATATCTACGCATTTACACGGATTTATTGAAAGTATTTAGGGATATTTAATTTAAAAGTGTATTTCATATTATAAACGTATAGCATCCTTTATATTCAAATATATTATTGCGAAGCATTCGAAACGATTACATTTGTTATAGCATTAATTAGTCTCATAATGCAGTTCATAGTTAAACTAACAATACAAAATTATATTAACTCATTTTCTCAATAATGGCTTTGTATATCCTGAGTATGTCAATGGTCGTATTACAAAAATTTAAAAAAAAACTGTATGTATATGCCGATACCGATTGTGCACATACAGTTTCATAAAATCTTAATTAAAATAAATTAATATTTAGATACTAAAATTATTTGACAGTTTTCTAAACGAAATTGGTGGTTCAATTGACCACTATTGTTGACGGCTTTCTAAGATTTATAGTTTTTATCATTGTTTGTGTTAAAGTTAAAATCCCATTTATATTATCATCCCCCGAGTATATAAAGATCATAAAATCTATATGTGTGTTTATGAGTATGTATGTTTTCTTCAAGTGAAGTAAATTGAATTATAAATGTTTGTTAAAAAAAAAAAAAAACACATAATATATTGCATCCCTGTCCTGGGATGAATTTTATTAAAGTTGAAATAACACTTTAGAAGGATACACGAAACTTTCTCTAGACCGTTTATAAATTGCATTCAACAGATAAAACAATTACATTTTTAGTTTTCCTGCTCAAATACTATAATGTATTAAATTAAACAATTGTATTATCTCGTCTTATATAAATCTTAGGAAAAAGAAATAGCAAATAATCAAGGAAAATTAAATTTGTAGTTTGTTGTAAACCAATTTTCACGGTTGCCAACACAACGGAATGTGGTCAGTTAACCAATCCTGGCAATTAGTTGACTATAACTGAAACAATTTAATTGGATATTGGACATTCAGATCTTAGAATTTATCGCTGCACGTTACAGAATAATTGAATTTATAAAAAAGTCGCACTCGTTTGTTAAAAGTTTTAACCTCATGCGCCTGCCAAATGAAAATCATGGGTCAAGTTATTATTAAAACGTATATTTCAAACTAACTGGCTCGTTTCAAAGTTTCCTAAAACTAAATAATCTAAATTAACAATGCAATAATAATGTATAAACTCTTACAGCATATGACTACGTAAACGCAAAGGCATTAATTTCTACTGAAAAACCGCATGGCAAAATGTGAAACATTCTTAGAAAACATATTTTGTATATTTAAAATATATTAAACAATGCGGTACTATTATATTTGAACCGTAATATTATGTTCTACCCGAAATTTGTCTATGTTATGATAAAAACGGGAATGTGGAACTTAGGTCAAAGTAAATGTTAACCAATGATAAATACACTTATACAGAGACGTAAAATGGATTCTTATAAAATATATAAGAAATGGATTGTAGCGATTATTGAAAACGAATGTTTTACTAAGTTCGAAACCATAGTATTAATGAAATGTTAATTTTAAATATTGTAATCCTACTTAGTTACAAAATGTTGGATCTCACCTTTAGAGAGATACTGTACTATAAGAGATTAAGCTGGGATAATACCGTTCGTATAGTTTACCCCTAATATCCAGCCCATGCTGCCTTACATGGCATATTCCTATTATGTGCCAATCAATCAGCTTATAGCCTTGTCCGGTAGGGGATTATATCAGAAAACAGCAAGCTTGACATTTAAAAATGACAAACAAATAAATTGCTGTAGTATACTACTTTTATGCCTATTATGATATAGCAGTTCATGTAAAGTAAAAAATGGTCTGTTTTTGTAAACATATTTAAAATACAACAAAAACAAAGAGATTAAAACAAGTTAAAGGTGTTACAAACAACGAAAATAACAGAACAATACTTACAGATTTTTATAATAGTCTTGTACCGAATATGATTTTTTATTATATACAAACGAGTAGAGTTTTAATTCTATTGAAGCTAACCTATCTATAAATCTTTACATCAATGTCATAGGTTTTAATCGGTTTTATAGTATAAGTATTCTAAAGTCTATATTTTGGATATTTATGACCTTCAAGAGTTAATTAGATGTCATTATTAGCACAATAAATGTAAGACTAACTGAGAATTTCCAACACATGATACAAACATGATACAAATAACACATTGAGGTCTACGACTGTTACTACAGGTGGTTCTCGTGGATGGACAATAATTGCTGTAAGTTTATTTAGTTAAAAATTAAAATTAAATAAATTAATAATAAAAATAGAAAAAATGTTTATCAAAACTGTAATTATTTTTTTTAGACCTAGTTTGGTCAGAATTTGGGTAAATTATTGTTCCACACTTGTGACTTAATTATTACCACGTCCATGAAAACAAATATCTTCTTTATACAAAGAATAATAAGATTGCATTATTTTAGTTAATGAGTCAGACTTCTATCTAACTGAAAGACGTTCAATGTATATTATTCTGCCAGTTACATCATAGGTCAAATTTGGCCTAAATTATTACAAAATAAATGCTTATTCTGTAATAACATTTTGAAATAGAACATATGTTTTTAAACTTCCATTTACTTTCAATTTGGAGCTTATGATGGCTATCTTAAAATGTTGCTACAAAAACTGTATCAAAACTTAATCATACAAAATGTATAATATATATTTATAATTGTATACTGCTGTGAATAATGTTTATTATTATTCTTTATTGAAGAACAAGTGAAAACATTTATAATGTCATTCAAAATAATTAAATTTATTCCTTTTCTATGTTTTATTTGCTCTTATCTTTATGCCAGTTCGACTAATGTCACGCAGAGTATATAGTAGGTAAATCGATTGCAGATTAAGTTCGAAACCACATGTTGGAGCTTTCTGGACGAGCACCAAACTTTAGTACAATCTGATTTCCCATTTTAACATGAAACTAAATATAAAACATCTTATATATTTTAAATTATCCATTTTAGAAAAAGACTAAATCATTAACCCAATATACACGGTTAGAATGATCTTTGTATAATTAATTAATTAACATAAATAAAACTCCCAAAGCATTGTAAAGCAACCGAGAAACTATATTTTACTACACTTAAGACTAAACAATTTAGGCTGTTAATTTCTTGATTTTAGTACTTTCAGATCTCAAGTTTTATACCAAATAAAGTTTACGTACCGTAAACTGAATATTTTACGACGTTGGATGCTTTATCCGCTAAAGTTCACTGCTTTAACTTTGCAATAAACATATTCACTTCAGAATGTTTCACCTAAACAGTTTCTCTGTGTTGTATGTTTCTTTGCCAATGCAAAATATGCCAAGTCATTATCTGGTGTTATAGTGTTTTAATATTCGCCGAGTCTGTTTTACTTCTAACTTTACAAAAACTAGAAAACGAAATGCAATAAACGTTAATATGAATAATTAGGATTTAAAGAGAAAGATAATACTGTATTTTATTCTTCCAAATCATTCTGATCCCCATACAATAACTGGAACCTAAGAAGTGCGAAAGAAAATATTTTGTAACATAAAATAAACTTTAATAATAATTTACTAAAAATTTAATTTATTGTTTGTAAAATATTAATTGTAATTTATAGTGGTTGTTGAGAATATAATATATTTAAGATGAAATTTGTTGCTATAATTACCTTAAAAGTTGTCTTCAGTCCGTTTTTGTAGAGCTACAGGGAATCGTCTTTATATTCTATTAACTATCGTAAACTTTGCTGGAGACATTCAATTTATAATGGTCTACATGGAATTCCAGAATCTTAATTAATTAATATTTTTACTACAACTTACCTTTATTGCGACAAGTATTGTTCCTTCCTTCTGATGTAAAGTGAGTAACTTTAGTTTAGTTAAGTATTATTAAACCTGTTTACTTCTTAAAACTGTATATTAATAAATACCTGCTACGAATTAATTTTAGTTATAATTTATAACAGCGATATTATACTTAATGACTTTAAATGTAACTCGCTTGCTTATTATTTGATCGCTAAAAAAGGATTTTGCCAATAAATCATTTTTCTTAAGTCAAAACACTCAAGATAAAACAAAATTGAGTTTGAGCTCCTTGTGTAGGGCTTTGGGTTCAGAACTCTTATTTAAAAAAATCTATGTAACAGGAAAAATCTAAAAAACGATAAAATAGATTAAGTCTTTCATCTATATAATAATAGTAACAGTTACCGGCAAAATAACCATCAAATAAGAATAAGCGAGTGATACTATCGAGTAAATACTGAAGATTTCTCTTCCTCGAAATTAGAAGGACATTAGAACCGTGTTATCTGATTCAAAATCCCTGCTTAGTGAGTTTTGTCCAAATTAATCAATATGTTCCCATTTAAGCCCACGTAAATGATCAGTAGCGAGTTGTTAGTATGAACTAAACATTATGTTTTCTGCCAGGTTGTTACTCATAACTACACGGAAATTAAAAATCATGTTTTCTACCAGGTTGTTACTCGTAACTAGAGAATAAACCCGAAAATTTAAAATCATTTCTGCAATGTTGCTACTCATAACTAGAGAATGAACGTG
>JAGFPH010018771.1:0-15983 GCA_018207615.1 Philaenus spumarius
ACTGTTAAGGTGGCAATAAATAAACAATATACACGATAAGCTACCAAAGTTTTGCAAAAAGTGTTCTTTTATACTGTTAAGTTGGCAATAAATAAACAATATACACGTTAAGCTACTAACGTTGACTTTATGTACTTTTTTAACACTAACATGTAACGAATATAGTTTATAATTTATTAAAACACCTCTTAAAAATCTAGACCTTTACTGTTTTGTTATGTGGTTAGAAACGATTTTAGACTCAGAGGTAGTGTAGAAGAACAGTTTTTAAAAATTATATGACAAAATATTCTTGGATTATTTAGTAAGCCACGAAATACACTCTTGATACAATACACACGCTTTAAAAGGAAATTATAAAAAAGAAAAGTTGTACTTTGTAAGGATTTTAGAATGGAAACACGAATAGTATATGCTCAGAAAGCAGATTACTCAAACAATACTGTATGCTGTATTTGTAGCTATTGATGTTCAGGGACGGTGAAAAATGAAATAAAACACAAACACTTCTTACTTATCAAATTTTAATGTCGAATAAACCTAAACATTATCAAACAATCGAATCATAAGGTATTAATTTATTACACCATAATATTCACATTTAGTTTGGTGAGGCTTTTTCATGTGCATTGAACATTGAATGTTAGTAGGTAGGGATTTTTAATGTAATTTATTTTTTATTATTATTATTTGTGTTCATTATTGTTAAAATTGAGGTAGATTAAATTAACACCTAATGATTTATTTGTATGATAATGTTTAATTTTGTTCAACACTGCGGGAAGCGCCTTCGTGCTCCGCACGCAAACCCAGTCGGAACCTTTTATGAACAAAATCGTGTTACGTTTTCTTTATAATAAAGATGTAGGATTAATAATAACCCCAAATCTAATATGGTAAATAATGTTGAATATTCAAATTAAATTATTTCGTATATTTTATAACAGCAGTTAGGCCGATAGTCCAATAAAGGTTAAAAGAACCAGCAAGGCTCAGGTCCACCATTTAATAGAAACCTAATCCAAAAGTTAGAAATACAAATAACTGCTTCAAAGTTTTAAATCAGCTGTTAATGGAAATATTGGAGCAAACAGCTGCTTTATCTGTTGTTTTACTCAATTGGTTGCTATCGTAATAAATGTAAATAAATGTGTTGGCTTATCAGTCTAGGCCTAAGCTAAGAATTGTTTACAACTAAATTTACAAATATTCAAATAAAAAATGTTTTTATCGAAATGAATTATAGCCTATGTTGCTCAGGGATAGTGTAGCTTTTTATTAGTAAAACTATTTTTTCAATCGGTTCAGGAGTTACAGAGATTGCCCGCTACATACAAACAAACAATTTTTACCTCTTTATAATATTAGTTTAAATTAAAATTGTATAGGAAGTAATTATAATGTACCTCCCTATATATGCGAATATGGTTTTCAATCGTATTATATATAAATGTTTCAATTCAACCTAAATGAAACTACTGTTGCTTATCACAAGGACTACTTATTTCTTTACTGGACACATCAATCTAATTGTTCACTCGAAGATACAACTTTTGCCACATATAGTGCGTAGTAACTTATGGGTTAAGTTAAGAACGGATCCTAAACTTTGTAACCGAAATAAACTATGCAACAACTTTGAAACTGTCAATAAAGTCCCAACTTATCTCTGTAAATATTGAATTCTGAGAATTTTCAACACTCTTCAACTGCCTTTTTGTAGTTGTGATTATGTTATAACGGATTTTACACGGACTTGCAGAAGATGGAAAAACTGACTCCATTCTGGGAAATACTTTTTTTATATGTATTTTGTTTCATACCCTAATCTGAAATTGACACTTTTAGTATACTCAAACGGAATCCTAAAGGCATCGCTACTGAGTCTAGCAAGAAACATATAAGTTATTCTCAGTATTGTATAGGTGGGAACTACGTGGTTTTAGGAGTGCAATACATTTTGCTGTTTAAATCTTTATATTATTCACATTTATTATTGATACCTTTCCACCAAAATAGTACAATAAAGGTTTATTTAATTTCTTAATGTGGGCATCGAGTGATTTACTTTTTCTTTTTTTGACGCGTTTCAGAGATTCACTCCATCATCAGAACTGTTATCACTCTTGTGAGCTCGTCTAACATTTAATAAAACACATACACACTGAGAACATAATAATTTTGACCGTGGGATGCATCCCGTACGATGGTAAAAGGACAAATTATTATTATTAATATTAACCTTAATTTGTCGACATTTGCACTCCTAATAAAATTGTTTTCGCCTCTGAGACGGTTTAGCTAGCAATCTCAAATTTAGCATTAGTGATAGTCACTGCCCAACGAACAGGCATAAAGAAAACCAATTTATTTCCAAATTTGGTGAGCTCTTTTTGGGGTAAATTGAAAAATACATAAAATAATGCCGATGGCCATGGAATACATCAAATGATAGGCAAATAATGCAAGAGTTTATGTATGTGTATTTTATTTTTTACAACACATATGGCTGTCCTCCTTACGATCGCGTAAATTAATACAAGAACGTAAAAATCTTTAAAAGTATATTTTTTAAGAGTACATTAAAGGAAAATTCCTTTAATGGTTATAAGTGACCCCCAATTTGTTCATTTTTTTTAAAGCATAATAAAATAAACATCCATTAGTGTCTGAACTTTACAGGGCAGTTCAGCTGCATTAGAGAGTTTAAATATATTGGAAATTGAGTTTATATTTAGAGTTATTTAAACAAAATAATTGTTTTATAATACATTGTCTTCATTTCATTGTTGAAACTATTCTTATTTCAAATGCAAACGAAATGCTTTTACAACTCGTATTTATTATATCCCATTTAACAAACTTGAAATGGAGGAAATATATTATTATTTTTAATTTGTAATACATTTTCTCCTTACACACTTCTCCAACAAGGGCTAATTACATTAAATTACAAATGAAGAACATGGACCACTGGAGAAATAATAATAACCTAGTGAAAAGATGGAACACATTTTCGAGGCTTCGGCTCGCTGGACAGAAAAAACGAATTAAAACTAAGACTTTTTAACTATCAAAATTGTTTTTCCCGTAATAAAAAAACATATGAAACAACACCCAACACAGAATTTTCAAAATGTTGACTTAATATTTTCAAAATTTTGACCAAAAAACCTGACCGCCGACGTGCTACGACTTTTAAACTTAAATAATAAATGTTCCAAAAACATATAAAACGATACCCCACAGTGAATTTTCAAAATGTTGATCCAAAAACGTGATCCCGACGCGCTACGACTTTTTAATTGTCAAAATCGGGTTTCCCGTACCCAAAAACATATATATAAAACGATTCCCCACACTGAATTTTCAAGAGTTTGATCCAAAAACGTGACCCGACTCTCTACTAGTTTTTAACTGTCACATTCGGTTTTCCCGTACCCAAAAACGTATAAAACGATACCCCACATTGTATTTTAAAAATGTTCACCTAAAAATGTGACCCCGAAGCGTTAAGACGTTTTAACTCTCAAAATCGGACTTTCGTACCCAAAAACATATAAAACGATACCTCACACTGTATTTTCATAATTTTGACCCGATATTTTCAAAATGTTGACCCAAAACGTGAACTGGAAGCGCTATGACTAACGCTAGAAAGCTCAAAGCACTGAAATTACGAAGATTTTGGTACCGCCAGAAGTTTTCTACGACGTCTGTGAGTGCTTATATCTTGTTTACAGGAAAACGGACACACAAAATTACCGCATGATTTCAATGCTTCGGCAATGCAAGCCGAAGTAATAACACCACTGTAAGCTGCAAAAGAATTAAGATTGTTTTCAATGTCGTATTATGTACGACGTATTCAGTCTGTTGCTTAAAAAAATGCAGTAAAAGTGAGATAACATAGACCAATATCTGGTTGATAACGGTGGCTCAGTTTGTAGAGCGTTACCACTGAATGGTAAAGGTCCTGGGTTCAAACTTCGGTCTTGGCCCACATTTTTTCACTTGTAATTTAATTAAATTTGTTACTTTTTCTTGTAATTCAAAATATTTTCTAAGTACCGTATAATGCGAGTTCTACTAGCGTTTTACTAATTTGATTGATTAGTATAAGAAAACACTTATCACTTGACGTATTTATTTTGTAAATAGAATTAAAAGTTTATTTTTTATCTTTGTAACAATGTAAGTTATTTTTTGAATAATAATAAGAATAATGAATAGTAATTACTGAATTGCAACGTATAATATAAGCATTCCTTTGTATTCGCCTCCAGTATTTTCAAGGAGATGTTTATTTCTTAAACTGTATTCCGGCTTCAGAAAGTTTACTTGTTGTATTTAAATCAGAATAATTACAATTTATAAGTGTATTATTTCAAATAAAGGTTTGATAAAGTACAAATTAATTTACTTTGAAAACAAATTAGTAGAAATGGCGTTAAAATTAAATTCATTTCTGAGTGGTTAATCAATATCGTAGAAGTTTATCTAAATTAAAACTGGCTAAAAAAACAAAAGGCTAACGTATCTACTTATACCGTTAGTCTAAGACATTATAATAAGTAGTCTAGACATTATAGTCTAAGACCCGGAAAGGCAAAGGTCCTGGGTTCAAATCCCGGTCTTGGTCCATGTTTTTTCACTTGTAATTTAGTTAATTTAACCCTTGCTGAGGAAGCGTGTAAGCAGGTAATTTATTACAAATTAAAAATAATAATATATAACACCACTGTAGGCTGCAAAAAGAATTGAGATTGTTTTCAATGTCGCATGCGAGGTATTCAGTCTATTAATTCATATATGCAGTAAAACCATACAAGTGAGATAACATCGACCAATATCAGGGATCATGATAGCTCAGTGGTAGAGTGTTGCCCCGGAAAGGCAAAGGTCCTGGGTTCAAATCCCGGTCTTGGTCCATGTTTTTTCACTTGTAATTAAGTTAATTTAACCCTTGCTGAGGAAGCGTGTAAGCAAGTAATTTATTACAAATTAAAAATAATAATATTTTATTTATTTGACGTATACGACCAATGTACGAAAATATATGTAAAATTTAGTGTTAAGTGTTATGTATATATGAGTGTTTGAGTGGACATACTGTAGATAGCTGGCATTATGTTGCTGCCTGTGGCAGTGAAACATGTAGCCATATAAAAAGTAAAGTGCAACTAGAGACTACAATTGACAGCAAATAAATCTATACATATAAAAGCGAAATACCACTCACTCACTCACTGATTCATCACGATTTCTCAAAAACTACCGAACGGATTGAAATGAAATTTGGTATGTAGCTTCCTCTTGGGCCATAGGTGCTCAATAAAAAAGGGTTTGAAAAAATTCGAAATTTTAGGGGGGTTTGTGGTAATCAAAGTTATTAAAAAACGATTTCTTTAAAACTACGGAACGGATTGGAATTAAATTTGGTATGTAGCTTCCTCTAGGGCCATAGGTGCTTACTAAGAAAGGGTTTGAAAAAATTCGAAATTTTAGGGGGGTTTTGGGGGATCAAAGTTATTAAATCACGATTTCTTTAAAACTACCGAACGGATTGGAATGGAATTTGGTATGTAGCTTCCTCTAGGTCCATAAGTGTTCACTAAAAAAGGGTTTTAAAAATTTGGAAATTTTAGGGGGGTTTGGGGGGTAAAAATTAGTAAATCACGATTTCTTCAAAATTACCGAACAGATTGGAATGAAATTTGGTATGTAGCTTTCTCTAGGGCCATACGCGCTCGCTAAGAAATCGTTTAAAAAAATTCGAAATTATAGGGGGGATTTGGGGGGATCAAAATTCGAAATTTTATGGGTGTTTAGTGGGTGGTCAAATTTACTAAATCAAGATTTCTCAAAAACTACTGAACGGATTAGAACGAAACTTGGTATGTAGCTTCCTCTATGTCCATAGGTGCTCACCAAGAAAAGGTTTAAAAAAATTCGAAATCTTAGGGGTGGGGGGGGGGGGGGGTAAAAGTTACTAAATCACGATAATTTGTCGCATTTATTTCACCAAAATAATTATGCGATAGCGAAGCATTGCCGGGTCAGCTAGTAATGTATATAATATATATGTAGTTCTAAGGCTACCAACACTAAACAGCCTAAGGAGTTTTATTAATTATTAAGAAATTTGAATGATATTTTATTAAGTCTTCCTCTGTAAGGGCACGTCCTACTGGAGGACTGTTAAGTCACCACCACATCAATTTTAAGGATGACGAAATAATTTTGTTTCAAAAACTTAAATACTCAGAGCTCCACAATCTCCTTGAAAAATCCCTAATACTAATTGATGCGTTGACATGCTAAATAAAAAAAAAAACTAGAAAACTTCTTCATTTGAAGGTAGCTTTGTACAAATTTACAGTTTTTTTGTATAAACTTAAAATTGCTCGAATTAATTATTCCTGCATACATTTTATCAAAGTGTATTTCACTCCCCAGTTTGTCTCTGAAGTTGATAAAAACAACAGCAGGATTACTGTTTATAAACAAGTGGCATTCCTTTGAAAGTTTTTAGTGGCCCGCTTCATTATACATTATCTGGAACTCGTACAATCTCAGCAGAGAGCAGGGACAGTTTGATCTATGTTCCAACCTTATTCTGTTTAGAACGGTTAATTTGATATTGTTTTATCGCTTCACTTTTGTCACTCTTTATCAGTCGTTATTTATGATTCGAGACAAAGGACACAAAGGTAGTTAGAAAATGTACTTTAATTTCACAACAACTGAGAAAGAGATGTATGCTGGAGTAGAATAGCAGAACACTTTTCTTAATCGAAAAGAATAAGTTTAGTTTGTATTGTAGGCTACCTCATGCATGTCAAATTTAATAGCAACCTAAAACATAACGCACTTAAATAAATATATTTATTTACAAATACTAAGGTAAATCTGAGAGAGACTGAAAGAACCTGATCGATGGAAACAGTGGTCACATTATCCATGGGAAAGATGAGTTATGTATTGCACTGACTCTTATGGTAACAGCTAAGGTCGGGTGAGGCTAATGAGCACCGATCATGGTCCACAAAAAAGTTTTGGGCTTTCATTAAAAATTGTACATATACTTTACTTATTTATGTGTTCGAACTCTAACCACCGTATTTTACATCCGATTTTTTTCCAAATTTGGTACACACGTTAGTTTTTTAAGTTGGTCGGAGGACTTCGTTAGCCAAAGAAATCAATCATCAGGAAGCACATTTTTGGGTAGAAGTTAATACTTGTTTTAAATTTGTAGTATTAGAATGAAAATTATGGTTGATTTATCCTAAAAAACATAATTTGACCACGCAGCTGAACCGCTGACGTGAGTTGAGCAAATTTCAAAAATTAAGTTTATAGGCCTATGTTTTAGGGTTTCAAACAACAATTCGGGAAATAGGTCTATTCACGACGGTGCTGAATAGCTGCAAAATGGTTCGCACGCCATTCCGCATATTGGGATTATCTTCAATACACAGATCATTGCGTGCTTCGCACGCCAACCCCATTGTTTGGCGTATTTTCAATACACAAAGCATTGCGTGCTTCGTACGCCAACCCCACGCTAAAATCCACCACATGGCTTTGAGCCGGGTACTTTTAAGGTATTTTACGTTTTGATCGATTTTGGAGGAACGAAGCGAGCTATAAGGTCGCGTAAAAAAATAAAATGTGCAGAATAATGTCCTACATTTATATTTTTAGAAAAAACTCTAAACAAAATTCATTCAAAAAACGTGCTTCCGGTTGTTTTGGCTAATGAACTCGTCCGAGCGACGTAGACAACCAACATGTGTAAATTTGAACCAAATCGGACTTAAAATGCGCCCGCTAGAGTGCGAACACATATACACATTCGGTGCTCATTTGCTACTCCCGACCTTGAGTCTTACCTTAAGGGCCACTGCAATATCTCATTATTCCTATGGAAATTCGCTAATAAAAGAGATTGTTCTGCACGTTTTGTTTTTTTTTTTTTTGCACGAACTTATAGCCCGTCTGTTTATCCCAAAATCGATAAAAACGTAAAATACCTGAAATATCATAAAAGTAATACGTTAAAATCCACGTTTGGAGGCCGACGTTTGAGGATGCCAACTGCGAGCGAAGAGAAACAGTCCATAATCCGAGGCCGCAAGGTCGAGGTGCAAACTCGCATAGCAATTTCTTACGATGCAAGCGGACCAAATCAACGCGTGAGCCGGGGCTGAAGGCTTAGATAAAAACAAATTTTATTATTATATTTCGTACACGCACCCAGTTCATTCTGTATCTAAAAATAAGAAAAAAATTCTTATAGACATATTCAAGAAAACATTTAGTTTTCCAGATAACCGTCATTTTGTTTTTTGAACAAAATAATTCTTATGTAGAGAATCGTTTGTCTGATTGATTTCAAACTTCGCATGAAGTTTAACCTTACAATGATATATCTCAAGAAAAATAAACGGTTAAATCGAATCATAAGTTTCAAAATGGTGGCTGTTTGAAAATGTCAAAATTAATTACTCAAAAACCGTACATTAAAAAAAATGGTTTGTTCAACACAGTAAATCCTATACCAACACGGTAAACACAACACTATTAGGTATATATACTGTTATTATTTTAAACTTAGCTATTAACCTTCATCCGATTGTTTTAACTGTGAAACCTTCCAATAGGGAATCAAAATACAAATAAAGGTGTATTGAATTTTTTTTGTTAAAATTTACGGTTTTGAATAATTAAGGTTTGAAATTTTCAAATAGCCGCTATTTTGAAACGCATGATTGGGTTTAATCGTTTAAGTTTCTTGCGATATATCATTGTCACGTTTGATATCGCAAAGTTTGAACTCAATCAGTGAAACATTTCTCTAAATATGAATTGTTTTGTACAAAAAACAAAACGACCGATATCTGGAAAACGAAGCGTTTTCGGGACTATGTTTATCTGAACTTTTTTCTTATTTTTAACAACAGAATGAGCTACCGAGGCATTGCCTCAGAGTTTTGAACCACCTTGTATTAGAACTGTATAAAGTTAATATTGTATATTGTTATATACTGTATATTGTTTTATTCCACATAAAACAAATATAAACAAATTAAAAGTATTGCGACAAATATATATATACTAGCTGACCCGTACCAAACCCCTCCTAAAATTTCGAAATTTTTCATACCCTTTCTTAGTGAGCACCTATGGAACTAGAGGAAGCTACTACATACCAAATTTCATTCCAATCCGTTAGGTAGTTTTGAAGAAATCGTGATTTAATAACTTTGATCCCCCAAAGCCCCTAAAATTTCTATTTTTTTGAGACCCTTTCTTAGCGAGCGCCTATGGCCCTAGAGGAAGCTACATACCAAATTTCATTCCAATCTGTTCGGTAATTTTGGAAAAATCGTGATTTAGTAATTGTTACCCCCAAACCCCCCTAAAATTTCCAATTTTTTAAAACCCTTTTTTAGTGAACACTTATTGCCCTAGAGGAAGCTACATGCCAAATTTCATTCCAATCCGTTCGGTATTTTTGAATTTTTGAAGAAATCGTTTTTTAGTAACTTTGATCCCCCCAAACCCCTCCTAAAATTATGAATTTTTTCAAACCCTTCCTTAGTGAGCACCTATGGCCCTAGAGGAAGCTACATACAAAATGTCATTTCAATCCGTTCGATAGTTTTTGAGAAATCGTGATGAGTGAGTGAGTGGTATTTCGCTTTTATATATATAAATATATATATAGATTATTTTTATCTTAGCTATTAAACCTCATCCGATTATTTTAACTGTGAAACCTTCCGATAGGGGATCAAAAGGACTAAAAAAAGTTGTATTGAATAGTTTCGTAAAAATTTATGGTTTTCAATAATTAAGGATTGGCATTTTCAAACAGCTGCCATTTTGAAACGCTTGATTTTGTTTAATCGTTTAATTTTCTTGCGGTATATCATTGTCACGTTTGATCTTGCAAATTTTGAACTCAATCAGTGAAACATTTCTCTAGATACGAATTATTTTGTACAAAAAACAAAATGGCGGCTATCTAGAAAACGAAGCGTTTTCGGGCCTATGTTTAGCTGAACTTTTCTCAAATTTTTAGCTACAGAATGAGCTACCGAGACATTGCCCCATTCATAGTTCTGAATCACCCTGTATTAGAAGTGTATAAAGTTCGGAATATTATCCCACATAAAACAAATAAAAATAAATTTAAAGTATTGCGACAAATATATACATAAAAAAAACGAAGAATATTGTATTCAGTCGAATCAGGGGAATCGTTATTTATTTAATTATTAAGGTAAATGCTTCTTTTGTTGTGTTTTCAGAGTTTGACTCCTTGTGACATGACTAAACTTCTAAATCGTCTCGGAAGTTTCAAAGTCCAGGTTGAAAACAAAGAAGCAACGGCTAATGTGATTAGGTAACCAGTTGTTTAGAAGAAAGGAAAACTTTGTGCTGTTTGTCGGACAACATTCTACTCTTGGTTTTTGTTATTTTAAAGAGTGTATCAGATTAAGAGGGTCCACCATTGTCAACTACATAAACACTTTAACAGAATTTCAATATACTACTGTGACAGTCCTTTCTGAATATACAAAAATAGGCATGTTCTTTACTAAGTATAGCTTAATGTTTATTTCTTTTCCTATTTCTTATATTCAACAATTAAGCTACTTAATTTTAAATCATAATAGTTAGCGAGCCATGACGGTTTTATTAACTTTACCTGGATCAAAAGTTATGTAGCTATTTTGAAGTGTAAACTTCTATAGGCGCACCACGACCAAAAACGTTGTATTCATGTGTGTATAGCAGAGTATATAGTTTACTTGTTGCTGGGGGTGAATCGGATTTTACCGTCACGCGTTTTACCATGCATTTTGTGAAACGCTCTATTGTGAAACGCTCTATTCCATATGTTTGAAAAAAGCTTTTTGTATTGGCGAGATTTGCACCAGCAGAGTGCATCAACATAGACTGGTGCCTTAGCTGGTTAGGCCACGGTCGCATTGCTAATTTAGTATATTTGAGTTGGGTATATAAGTGTTGAGTTGTATCTGAGTTGTATCTGTTCATTTGTAACAGATTGTCATACGTCAGAGGCTTAATCTGTTAATGATAATACAATGTATAGTTTAATTAGTAATGCATCTGAAATGAACGTTGTGCTTCCTCATTTCGTAAGTTGTGTTAAAAAGTTTACACTTCTTACGTGTGGTCTTAAGCACACAATGATTTTTTTTTTATTTACGTACTAAATAGACCCGTAAAGAAGATGGCGGGAGCTCTAGTGGGAGTAGCTACATTAAAAAGGTGCATATATCATTCAAACTTTATGTTAAAGAGATGTTTAGTTTTGCAAAATGTTTGAAATTTAGCGGTAAACCCGATTGGTAGTCAAACTTATGTTAGGGCTCAAACTGCCAGGGTTCAAAATAACTGATTGCAAAATTTCAGGGATTGTAAGACAAGAAACTAAACCAAAGACATTTACTTTACAATCCATATATTTTACCTTCGAGAGGTTCAGTGGACCTTTGCTACTACTTTTACAGTGAGACTCAAGTGTATACAATTGACCGAGCGAAGCGAGGTCTCCGTTTTAACTCGACCGTTCGGCATTTCGTCTGTGTGTCATGTATATATACGGAGTATTCCATTTTTAATTTGTAACCCCTTAAATAAAATAAAAATGGCGGCCGGACCGTTTCTCTCAGTGTAAACTTCTTTCCAAAGCCAGTTTGTGGCTTAACGGTAAGTCGAATTTTGAAACTAATAACATTTTCGGGTAGCAAATTAGATTAGCAACAAAATTGTATTCTTGATTTTTTCCCGTATCTCTAACGGTAAGCTCACGAAATGGCCGTAAACTACACGTTTGTTAAAAATCGTCCAAGTTTTTGCATTTCAACCATGATTTTATACGTTTACTCTAAACCAATTCAGAAGTGTTCCATAGCTTTTTTGTAGGTAAAGGTTTAAAGGATTCATATATGCCAGTAAAAAAATTATTGAAGTAAAATTAACAAAGTTATTAGCTGAAGAAACAAGCATGTTCAGTAACGAAAGGAAAAATTTCAACTTTAGGCCTACATAAAAAGTAGTAAACATTTTTTGTAATTTTTTTCATAAAAGTTTCGTAATTTAGTTCTAAATGGAACTGTATTAAAATATTTATCAATTTCAAATTTCTTATTTTGAAAACACCAGATTTTATGTTCCTACTACAAGGCTGCTAACAAAACTAGGCCTGTTTTGAATAGTAATTTAATAATATATCCTTCATCCTAAATATGTAAATATTTAATTACATGATTTCCGTCAATAACGCGATATTTTTAGCTACCTTACGCTTTATAAACCTAAAACACAATGCCCCCTAAAAGAAAAACTTTAGCAGTTAAAGCTCAAGAAAAGAAAAAAACCGAAAACTAGAAACCCCGGAATCGCGGGAATTGCAAAATAATGTTTCATTTGCTAAACCTTCTGCTTACTTCGTTACTGGCACACTATTTTTAACCTAAGATCAAAACCACATTTGTTATTTCACCGAGCGAGGTCTACTGTTCACAGAACTACTCGTAAGATCTTATAATACTAACAAACTTGATAATGCTATCCCAAGACGAAACACCCAGAATAGCTATGATCATGTAATTCCATTTCTGGCTCGAACGAGCTTCTACTTTAATTGCGCCGAAGCACATATACTTTAACGATGAATATTGACAGTCTGCTCGCCTTTTCTGTCAGTGCTGCCTCAGTGCGTTCCAACTGGAGTGTCCGTGGCACCCTCTCTCAGAGTGTCAAAACAAAGATCGAACCCCATTAACAGAGTCTCCGGCCGTCTCACGAAATACTGGCCCCTTGACTCGGTCAGTTGGAACATTTATAGTGTACAATTTGCCCAAGTAAGTCTCTCTAAGTGTGCTTTCCTTTTGTCAGCTATTTTACAACATTTGGCAGTAGTACCCAATAGTCCAGTCAAATAGTACACTAGAATTCGCTAAAATCGCAAACTAACGGCTAGTTCTGATTTTTTAATATGTTGTTAGGACCCCTACCAGTAGTGTATACCCAAGTTTGCAGCTTCGAAAGACCTGTGCTAACTTCGTAGCAAGCGAAAAACCGCGAAATTTTCACACTTTTTTAAGCTTTTTCACTATATCTCCTAAACTATGTGTTTTTTTTTCAAAAAACATCATATTTACGTTTTGAAAGTACATTACATTTTCTATAGTTTGAGACCAGAACCAGCTCTGTAGCACAGAGATCAGAACCAATACAGCCCTACAAAATTGGCAATATTTTAGCAAAAAAGTGTAATTTTAAAATTTGAACAACTTTCGACCCCGAAATCGGGAAAAATACTCATTTTAAGGGGTAAATCATAGGGAAAGATGTTGTAGCGAATGTTATTAGCTTTAATTTAAGCACAAAACAACGTCTGTAGGTCTAACAGTTTCCTCACTATGCTTAAAAATCAAAAGAATGGGAAAACTGCGTTTTTCACAAATTGGCTATGTTGAGTTCTCACGATGTATTTTAAAAGGAAAACCATGTACATCAGCAAGGTATATACATTTAGTCTATTAATAATGTATTTACAATGTAATTAATTCAAAAGTGTTTTTTATATATCCATATGTATATTTACGACAGATATTGTTGGGAGATTGTTTGGTTGGAATAGTTCATTTTGCCCGCTTCGTGGGTGGTTCGAAATCGTCAGATTCAGCACAAAACAACGTCTGTAGGTCTAACAGTCTCCTCACAATGCTGAAAAATCTCAAAAAATGGAAAACTGAATTTTTCGCAAATCGTCTCTGTTGAGTTCTTATGATGGTTGGAGGGTTATTTTACTAAAGCACACGTGACATTTTTCAAATGTCTCTTTCGTTAGTTGAATGTGATTATAAATGAAAACTCCAGTCCCCCTTCCCTCTGGACTGTGGAATCAAAAATCACAAATTTAGAAAACCCTATATAGATCATTTACCAATGTAAATGAAATGTGTGAGAGCTCGGTCAAGGACCTACGTCTTTGCAAAAGAAGTGAAGAGATAAGGACGAATACAAGGGTAGCTCGGCGTTCCTTCCCTTATAACTGAAAAGGTAGGTAGGCAGGTATTCCCTCCCTTCCCCTCCAACAGTCCTTTGGTCACAAATAGGTTTCTCATTTTCAGTTTAGTCAGTTTAGTTTCTATTACTCTTCGCGCGCTAACGAAAAAATGTCGGCTCCAGGATGGGGCAGAGAAGAACACAAAAACTGCCGAACTATAAAAAAAAGAGAGACTATCAAAAATCTTTGAAGAATCAACTATTATAAAAATGGCCCAGGCGAAGGACAACAACAAACGACGACTTGCTTGATGGGGACACGTAAACTGCCCCGATATTTATTTTAGGTACGTTTGAAATGATGAAACAGCCTTGCTCATTAAAGAGGATCAAGAAGGGCCACCTCGTCAGACCAGAAATGCTGAAATTGCCCCAACTTTCTACCTGACACAGGTACGGAATATTTCCCTCCGAATAGAGAGAGGGAAAAATATTTCCTCAACAGAGAAAAAATATTATTACTATTAGCTAGACAAAAAACTAGAAAAAATTTGCACCTAACACGTCAATTAGGCCTGTACAGATACACGGGAAAAGGTTTTGAACATTTTTGAAAAACTCCCCCCCTTTTCGACCAAAAAATCCCCAAAAAATCTGTTATTATTATTATTATTAGCTAAACGAGAATTTTTAGAAAGATGCGGTTTTTTGCATACGGTAGGGTACATTAAGGGCTACAAATAAGTAAATTTTTTATCAAAATCGTTAGAGCCGTTTTTTTGTAAAAAATTAAAAACTAATTTTGGGACATTTTGGGCCAAAAAGGGGATTTTCAAAACCCATTTTCGTGCATCTATACAGGCCTAATTGACGTGTTTGATGCAAATTTGTTCGAAATCGATGGAATACGTTTCTCTCTAGCTTTGCATACATAGAGACATGCAGGCAGACATACATACAGACAGACAGACATTCAGACGGTCATTTTGTAAAAACCACTCAGGGGGTCGCAAAACGGATATTTACACAAAATTCTTAACATCGATTTTGTTTGCGATTACTATGGTAGACACAGTTAAATGTCCATTTATTGTAAATACATTCAATAAACGTAAAATATTCTTTCGTGAGAGATATTTAACCTAAAATTATTGTGACTTTATTTTACCTGCCTTAACGGCAACCTACATACGAAAAACCTATGTTTAAAATTATTTTCTAGGCCTAACCTAAAATTATTGTACTTGTGTTGCCGTTAAGGCTTGTAAAATAAATTAAATGTCCACACAATAATTATAATTTAGGCCTAGACTGAAGAACGTTCATTTTATGTATATTGAATGTATTTCGGCGCTTGACGATAATATCTAAACTACGCCGGACGGAGCAGATCGTATTATAATTTAAATTGATGAACCAAAACACATGTTTCTTGAATGTATTTACGTTCATTGCCAGAGCAACCAATAATAACGATTGTTTTCGTCAAGCAAGCGGGACGAAGCAGCGCGTGAGATGGGCTTATTTGCAAACAAATTTCTACTAATATATTTTGTACTCGCAGCCCATTCAGCGGCTTCGTAAGTTGACCAATTTCCCAAGTAGTTGGTGGAAACCCTAAAAAATTTAAATTTAATTTTGGAAATCCACTCGGCGGTTGAGCTGCGTACTCGAATTATCATAAACTGCATTTTGCAAGTCGTACGAACAAACTATGTTTACGTTAATTCTAAGTTCAAAGAATAGCCTACTGACCCGAATGGATTTTGTCTCGGTTTATGTTGTAAAACTGCGGTAATCCATGTATTTTGACAAATTGCTATATTACACTCCCTCCCCCTTGTTCCACCACACAAAGTCCCCGACACTAATCGAGTTCTCCTACTTGAATTAGTTATCACAGAGTGGCCTCAAAGCTTTTGTTT
>JAGFPH010018772.1:0-15983 GCA_018207615.1 Philaenus spumarius
ACTGTTAAGGTGGCAATAAATAAACAATATACACGATAAGCTACCAAAGTTTTGCAAAAAGTGTTCTTTTATACTGTTAAGTTGGCAATAAATAAACAATATACACGTTAAGCTACTAACGTTGACTTTATGTACTTTTTTAACACTAACATGTAACGAATATAGTTTATAATTTATTAAAACACCTCTTAAAAATCTAGACCTTTACTGTTTTGTTATGTGGTTAGAAACGATTTTAGACTCAGAGGTAGTGTAGAAGAACAGTTTTTAAAAATTATATGACAAAATATTCTTGGATTATTTAGTAAGCCACGAAATACACTCTTGATACAATACACACGCTTTAAAAGGAAATTATAAAAAAGAAAAGTTGTACTTTGTAAGGATTTTAGAATGGAAACACGAATAGTATATGCTCAGAAAGCAGATTACTCAAACAATACTGTATGCTGTATTTGTAGCTATTGATGTTCAGGGACGGTGAAAAATGAAATAAAACACAAACACTTCTTACTTATCAAATTTTAATGTCGAATAAACCTAAACATTATCAAACAATCGAATCATAAGGTATTAATTTATTACACCATAATATTCACATTTAGTTTGGTGAGGCTTTTTCATGTGCATTGAACATTGAATGTTAGTAGGTAGGGATTTTTAATGTAATTTATTTTTTATTATTATTATTTGTGTTCATTATTGTTAAAATTGAGGTAGATTAAATTAACACCTAATGATTTATTTGTATGATAATGTTTAATTTTGTTCAACACTGCGGGAAGCGCCTTCGTGCTCCGCACGCAAACCCAGTCGGAACCTTTTATGAACAAAATCGTGTTACGTTTTCTTTATAATAAAGATGTAGGATTAATAATAACCCCAAATCTAATATGGTAAATAATGTTGAATATTCAAATTAAATTATTTCGTATATTTTATAACAGCAGTTAGGCCGATAGTCCAATAAAGGTTAAAAGAACCAGCAAGGCTCAGGTCCACCATTTAATAGAAACCTAATCCAAAAGTTAGAAATACAAATAACTGCTTCAAAGTTTTAAATCAGCTGTTAATGGAAATATTGGAGCAAACAGCTGCTTTATCTGTTGTTTTACTCAATTGGTTGCTATCGTAATAAATGTAAATAAATGTGTTGGCTTATCAGTCTAGGCCTAAGCTAAGAATTGTTTACAACTAAATTTACAAATATTCAAATAAAAAATGTTTTTATCGAAATGAATTATAGCCTATGTTGCTCAGGGATAGTGTAGCTTTTTATTAGTAAAACTATTTTTTCAATCGGTTCAGGAGTTACAGAGATTGCCCGCTACATACAAACAAACAATTTTTACCTCTTTATAATATTAGTTTAAATTAAAATTGTATAGGAAGTAATTATAATGTACCTCCCTATATATGCGAATATGGTTTTCAATCGTATTATATATAAATGTTTCAATTCAACCTAAATGAAACTACTGTTGCTTATCACAAGGACTACTTATTTCTTTACTGGACACATCAATCTAATTGTTCACTCGAAGATACAACTTTTGCCACATATAGTGCGTAGTAACTTATGGGTTAAGTTAAGAACGGATCCTAAACTTTGTAACCGAAATAAACTATGCAACAACTTTGAAACTGTCAATAAAGTCCCAACTTATCTCTGTAAATATTGAATTCTGAGAATTTTCAACACTCTTCAACTGCCTTTTTGTAGTTGTGATTATGTTATAACGGATTTTACACGGACTTGCAGAAGATGGAAAAACTGACTCCATTCTGGGAAATACTTTTTTTATATGTATTTTGTTTCATACCCTAATCTGAAATTGACACTTTTAGTATACTCAAACGGAATCCTAAAGGCATCGCTACTGAGTCTAGCAAGAAACATATAAGTTATTCTCAGTATTGTATAGGTGGGAACTACGTGGTTTTAGGAGTGCAATACATTTTGCTGTTTAAATCTTTATATTATTCACATTTATTATTGATACCTTTCCACCAAAATAGTACAATAAAGGTTTATTTAATTTCTTAATGTGGGCATCGAGTGATTTACTTTTTCTTTTTTTGACGCGTTTCAGAGATTCACTCCATCATCAGAACTGTTATCACTCTTGTGAGCTCGTCTAACATTTAATAAAACACATACACACTGAGAACATAATAATTTTGACCGTGGGATGCATCCCGTACGATGGTAAAAGGACAAATTATTATTATTAATATTAACCTTAATTTGTCGACATTTGCACTCCTAATAAAATTGTTTTCGCCTCTGAGACGGTTTAGCTAGCAATCTCAAATTTAGCATTAGTGATAGTCACTGCCCAACGAACAGGCATAAAGAAAACCAATTTATTTCCAAATTTGGTGAGCTCTTTTTGGGGTAAATTGAAAAATACATAAAATAATGCCGATGGCCATGGAATACATCAAATGATAGGCAAATAATGCAAGAGTTTATGTATGTGTATTTTATTTTTTACAACACATATGGCTGTCCTCCTTACGATCGCGTAAATTAATACAAGAACGTAAAAATCTTTAAAAGTATATTTTTTAAGAGTACATTAAAGGAAAATTCCTTTAATGGTTATAAGTGACCCCCAATTTGTTCATTTTTTTTAAAGCATAATAAAATAAACATCCATTAGTGTCTGAACTTTACAGGGCAGTTCAGCTGCATTAGAGAGTTTAAATATATTGGAAATTGAGTTTATATTTAGAGTTATTTAAACAAAATAATTGTTTTATAATACATTGTCTTCATTTCATTGTTGAAACTATTCTTATTTCAAATGCAAACGAAATGCTTTTACAACTCGTATTTATTATATCCCATTTAACAAACTTGAAATGGAGGAAATATATTATTATTTTTAATTTGTAATACATTTTCTCCTTACACACTTCTCCAACAAGGGCTAATTACATTAAATTACAAATGAAGAACATGGACCACTGGAGAAATAATAATAACCTAGTGAAAAGATGGAACACATTTTCGAGGCTTCGGCTCGCTGGACAGAAAAAACGAATTAAAACTAAGACTTTTTAACTATCAAAATTGTTTTTCCCGTAATAAAAAAACATATGAAACAACACCCAACACAGAATTTTCAAAATGTTGACTTAATATTTTCAAAATTTTGACCAAAAAACCTGACCGCCGACGTGCTACGACTTTTAAACTTAAATAATAAATGTTCCAAAAACATATAAAACGATACCCCACAGTGAATTTTCAAAATGTTGATCCAAAAACGTGATCCCGACGCGCTACGA
This sequence comes from Philaenus spumarius, assembly GCA_018207615.1. Lineage (NCBI taxonomy): Eukaryota > Metazoa > Arthropoda > Insecta > Hemiptera > Aphrophoridae > Philaenus > Philaenus spumarius. The sequence goes on from JAGFPH010018772.1 coordinate 3,298, forward strand.
CTTTTTAATTGTCAAAATCGGGTTTCCCGTACCCAAAAACATATATATAAAACGATTCCCCACACTGAATTTTCAAGAGTTTGATCCAAAAACGTGACCCGACTCTCTACTAGTTTTTAACTGTCACATTCGGTTTTCCCGTACCCAAAAACGTATAAAACGATACCCCACATTGTATTTTAAAAATGTTCACCTAAAAATGTGACCCCGAAGCGTTAAGACGTTTTAACTCTCAAAATCGGACTTTCGTACCCAAAAACATATAAAACGATACCTCACACTGTATTTTCATAATTTTGACCCGATATTTTCAAAATGTTGACCCAAAACGTGAACTGGAAGCGCTATGACTAACGCTAGAAAGCTCAAAGCACTGAAATTACGAAGATTTTGGTACCGCCAGAAGTTTTCTACGACGTCTGTGAGTGCTTATATCTTGTTTACAGGAAAACGGACACACAAAATTACCGCATGATTTCAATGCTTCGGCAATGCAAGCCGAAGTAATAACACCACTGTAAGCTGCAAAAGAATTAAGATTGTTTTCAATGTCGTATTATGTACGACGTATTCAGTCTGTTGCTTAAAAAAATGCAGTAAAAGTGAGATAACATAGACCAATATCTGGTTGATAACGGTGGCTCAGTTTGTAGAGCGTTACCACTGAATGGTAAAGGTCCTGGGTTCAAACTTCGGTCTTGGCCCACATTTTTTCACTTGTAATTTAATTAAATTTGTTACTTTTTCTTGTAATTCAAAATATTTTCTAAGTACCGTATAATGCGAGTTCTACTAGCGTTTTACTAATTTGATTGATTAGTATAAGAAAACACTTATCACTTGACGTATTTATTTTGTAAATAGAATTAAAAGTTTATTTTTTATCTTTGTAACAATGTAAGTTATTTTTTGAATAATAATAAGAATAATGAATAGTAATTACTGAATTGCAACGTATAATATAAGCATTCCTTTGTATTCGCCTCCAGTATTTTCAAGGAGATGTTTATTTCTTAAACTGTATTCCGGCTTCAGAAAGTTTACTTGTTGTATTTAAATCAGAATAATTACAATTTATAAGTGTATTATTTCAAATAAAGGTTTGATAAAGTACAAATTAATTTACTTTGAAAACAAATTAGTAGAAATGGCGTTAAAATTAAATTCATTTCTGAGTGGTTAATCAATATCGTAGAAGTTTATCTAAATTAAAACTGGCTAAAAAAACAAAAGGCTAACGTATCTACTTATACCGTTAGTCTAAGACATTATAATAAGTAGTCTAGACATTATAGTCTAAGACCCGGAAAGGCAAAGGTCCTGGGTTCAAATCCCGGTCTTGGTCCATGTTTTTTCACTTGTAATTTAGTTAATTTAACCCTTGCTGAGGAAGCGTGTAAGCAGGTAATTTATTACAAATTAAAAATAATAATATATAACACCACTGTAGGCTGCAAAAAGAATTGAGATTGTTTTCAATGTCGCATGCGAGGTATTCAGTCTATTAATTCATATATGCAGTAAAACCATACAAGTGAGATAACATCGACCAATATCAGGGATCATGATAGCTCAGTGGTAGAGTGTTGCCCCGGAAAGGCAAAGGTCCTGGGTTCAAATCCCGGTCTTGGTCCATGTTTTTTCACTTGTAATTAAGTTAATTTAACCCTTGCTGAGGAAGCGTGTAAGCAAGTAATTTATTACAAATTAAAAATAATAATATTTTATTTATTTGACGTATACGACCAATGTACGAAAATATATGTAAAATTTAGTGTTAAGTGTTATGTATATATGAGTGTTTGAGTGGACATACTGTAGATAGCTGGCATTATGTTGCTGCCTGTGGCAGTGAAACATGTAGCCATATAAAAAGTAAAGTGCAACTAGAGACTACAATTGACAGCAAATAAATCTATACATATAAAAGCGAAATACCACTCACTCACTCACTGATTCATCACGATTTCTCAAAAACTACCGAACGGATTGAAATGAAATTTGGTATGTAGCTTCCTCTTGGGCCATAGGTGCTCAATAAAAAAGGGTTTGAAAAAATTCGAAATTTTAGGGGGGTTTGTGGTAATCAAAGTTATTAAAAAACGATTTCTTTAAAACTACGGAACGGATTGGAATTAAATTTGGTATGTAGCTTCCTCTAGGGCCATAGGTGCTTACTAAGAAAGGGTTTGAAAAAATTCGAAATTTTAGGGGGGTTTTGGGGGATCAAAGTTATTAAATCACGATTTCTTTAAAACTACCGAACGGATTGGAATGGAATTTGGTATGTAGCTTCCTCTAGGTCCATAAGTGTTCACTAAAAAAGGGTTTTAAAAATTTGGAAATTTTAGGGGGGTTTGGGGGGTAAAAATTAGTAAATCACGATTTCTTCAAAATTACCGAACAGATTGGAATGAAATTTGGTATGTAGCTTTCTCTAGGGCCATACGCGCTCGCTAAGAAATCGTTTAAAAAAATTCGAAATTATAGGGGGGATTTGGGGGGATCAAAATTCGAAATTTTATGGGTGTTTAGTGGGTGGTCAAATTTACTAAATCAAGATTTCTCAAAAACTACTGAACGGATTAGAACGAAACTTGGTATGTAGCTTCCTCTATGTCCATAGGTGCTCACCAAGAAAAGGTTTAAAAAAATTCGAAATCTTAGGGGTGGGGGGGGGGGGGGGTAAAAGTTACTAAATCACGATAATTTGTCGCATTTATTTCACCAAAATAATTATGCGATAGCGAAGCATTGCCGGGTCAGCTAGTAATGTATATAATATATATGTAGTTCTAAGGCTACCAACACTAAACAGCCTAAGGAGTTTTATTAATTATTAAGAAATTTGAATGATATTTTATTAAGTCTTCCTCTGTAAGGGCACGTCCTACTGGAGGACTGTTAAGTCACCACCACATCAATTTTAAGGATGACGAAATAATTTTGTTTCAAAAACTTAAATACTCAGAGCTCCACAATCTCCTTGAAAAATCCCTAATACTAATTGATGCGTTGACATGCTAAATAAAAAAAAAAACTAGAAAACTTCTTCATTTGAAGGTAGCTTTGTACAAATTTACAGTTTTTTTGTATAAACTTAAAATTGCTCGAATTAATTATTCCTGCATACATTTTATCAAAGTGTATTTCACTCCCCAGTTTGTCTCTGAAGTTGATAAAAACAACAGCAGGATTACTGTTTATAAACAAGTGGCATTCCTTTGAAAGTTTTTAGTGGCCCGCTTCATTATACATTATCTGGAACTCGTACAATCTCAGCAGAGAGCAGGGACAGTTTGATCTATGTTCCAACCTTATTCTGTTTAGAACGGTTAATTTGATATTGTTTTATCGCTTCACTTTTGTCACTCTTTATCAGTCGTTATTTATGATTCGAGACAAAGGACACAAAGGTAGTTAGAAAATGTACTTTAATTTCACAACAACTGAGAAAGAGATGTATGCTGGAGTAGAATAGCAGAACACTTTTCTTAATCGAAAAGAATAAGTTTAGTTTGTATTGTAGGCTACCTCATGCATGTCAAATTTAATAGCAACCTAAAACATAACGCACTTAAATAAATATATTTATTTACAAATACTAAGGTAAATCTGAGAGAGACTGAAAGAACCTGATCGATGGAAACAGTGGTCACATTATCCATGGGAAAGATGAGTTATGTATTGCACTGACTCTTATGGTAACAGCTAAGGTCGGGTGAGGCTAATGAGCACCGATCATGGTCCACAAAAAAGTTTTGGGCTTTCATTAAAAATTGTACATATACTTTACTTATTTATGTGTTCGAACTCTAACCACCGTATTTTACATCCGATTTTTTTCCAAATTTGGTACACACGTTAGTTTTTTAAGTTGGTCGGAGGACTTCGTTAGCCAAAGAAATCAATCATCAGGAAGCACATTTTTGGGTAGAAGTTAATACTTGTTTTAAATTTGTAGTATTAGAATGAAAATTATGGTTGATTTATCCTAAAAAACATAATTTGACCACGCAGCTGAACCGCTGACGTGAGTTGAGCAAATTTCAAAAATTAAGTTTATAGGCCTATGTTTTAGGGTTTCAAACAACAATTCGGGAAATAGGTCTATTCACGACGGTGCTGAATAGCTGCAAAATGGTTCGCACGCCATTCCGCATATTGGGATTATCTTCAATACACAGATCATTGCGTGCTTCGCACGCCAACCCCATTGTTTGGCGTATTTTCAATACACAAAGCATTGCGTGCTTCGTACGCCAACCCCACGCTAAAATCCACCACATGGCTTTGAGCCGGGTACTTTTAAGGTATTTTACGTTTTGATCGATTTTGGAGGAACGAAGCGAGCTATAAGGTCGCGTAAAAAAATAAAATGTGCAGAATAATGTCCTACATTTATATTTTTAGAAAAAACTCTAAACAAAATTCATTCAAAAAACGTGCTTCCGGTTGTTTTGGCTAATGAACTCGTCCGAGCGACGTAGACAACCAACATGTGTAAATTTGAACCAAATCGGACTTAAAATGCGCCCGCTAGAGTGCGAACACATATACACATTCGGTGCTCATTTGCTACTCCCGACCTTGAGTCTTACCTTAAGGGCCACTGCAATATCTCATTATTCCTATGGAAATTCGCTAATAAAAGAGATTGTTCTGCACGTTTTGTTTTTTTTTTTTTTGCACGAACTTATAGCCCGTCTGTTTATCCCAAAATCGATAAAAACGTAAAATACCTGAAATATCATAAAAGTAATACGTTAAAATCCACGTTTGGAGGCCGACGTTTGAGGATGCCAACTGCGAGCGAAGAGAAACAGTCCATAATCCGAGGCCGCAAGGTCGAGGTGCAAACTCGCATAGCAATTTCTTACGATGCAAGCGGACCAAATCAACGCGTGAGCCGGGGCTGAAGGCTTAGATAAAAACAAATTTTATTATTATATTTCGTACACGCACCCAGTTCATTCTGTATCTAAAAATAAGAAAAAAATTCTTATAGACATATTCAAGAAAACATTTAGTTTTCCAGATAACCGTCATTTTGTTTTTTGAACAAAATAATTCTTATGTAGAGAATCGTTTGTCTGATTGATTTCAAACTTCGCATGAAGTTTAACCTTACAATGATATATCTCAAGAAAAATAAACGGTTAAATCGAATCATAAGTTTCAAAATGGTGGCTGTTTGAAAATGTCAAAATTAATTACTCAAAAACCGTACATTAAAAAAAATGGTTTGTTCAACACAGTAAATCCTATACCAACACGGTAAACACAACACTATTAGGTATATATACTGTTATTATTTTAAACTTAGCTATTAACCTTCATCCGATTGTTTTAACTGTGAAACCTTCCAATAGGGAATCAAAATACAAATAAAGGTGTATTGAATTTTTTTTGTTAAAATTTACGGTTTTGAATAATTAAGGTTTGAAATTTTCAAATAGCCGCTATTTTGAAACGCATGATTGGGTTTAATCGTTTAAGTTTCTTGCGATATATCATTGTCACGTTTGATATCGCAAAGTTTGAACTCAATCAGTGAAACATTTCTCTAAATATGAATTGTTTTGTACAAAAAACAAAACGACCGATATCTGGAAAACGAAGCGTTTTCGGGACTATGTTTATCTGAACTTTTTTCTTATTTTTAACAACAGAATGAGCTACCGAGGCATTGCCTCAGAGTTTTGAACCACCTTGTATTAGAACTGTATAAAGTTAATATTGTATATTGTTATATACTGTATATTGTTTTATTCCACATAAAACAAATATAAACAAATTAAAAGTATTGCGACAAATATATATATACTAGCTGACCCGTACCAAACCCCTCCTAAAATTTCGAAATTTTTCATACCCTTTCTTAGTGAGCACCTATGGAACTAGAGGAAGCTACTACATACCAAATTTCATTCCAATCCGTTAGGTAGTTTTGAAGAAATCGTGATTTAATAACTTTGATCCCCCAAAGCCCCTAAAATTTCTATTTTTTTGAGACCCTTTCTTAGCGAGCGCCTATGGCCCTAGAGGAAGCTACATACCAAATTTCATTCCAATCTGTTCGGTAATTTTGGAAAAATCGTGATTTAGTAATTGTTACCCCCAAACCCCCCTAAAATTTCCAATTTTTTAAAACCCTTTTTTAGTGAACACTTATTGCCCTAGAGGAAGCTACATGCCAAATTTCATTCCAATCCGTTCGGTATTTTTGAATTTTTGAAGAAATCGTTTTTTAGTAACTTTGATCCCCCCAAACCCCTCCTAAAATTATGAATTTTTTCAAACCCTTCCTTAGTGAGCACCTATGGCCCTAGAGGAAGCTACATACAAAATGTCATTTCAATCCGTTCGATAGTTTTTGAGAAATCGTGATGAGTGAGTGAGTGGTATTTCGCTTTTATATATATAAATATATATATAGATTATTTTTATCTTAGCTATTAAACCTCATCCGATTATTTTAACTGTGAAACCTTCCGATAGGGGATCAAAAGGACTAAAAAAAGTTGTATTGAATAGTTTCGTAAAAATTTATGGTTTTCAATAATTAAGGATTGGCATTTTCAAACAGCTGCCATTTTGAAACGCTTGATTTTGTTTAATCGTTTAATTTTCTTGCGGTATATCATTGTCACGTTTGATCTTGCAAATTTTGAACTCAATCAGTGAAACATTTCTCTAGATACGAATTATTTTGTACAAAAAACAAAATGGCGGCTATCTAGAAAACGAAGCGTTTTCGGGCCTATGTTTAGCTGAACTTTTCTCAAATTTTTAGCTACAGAATGAGCTACCGAGACATTGCCCCATTCATAGTTCTGAATCACCCTGTATTAGAAGTGTATAAAGTTCGGAATATTATCCCACATAAAACAAATAAAAATAAATTTAAAGTATTGCGACAAATATATACATAAAAAAAACGAAGAATATTGTATTCAGTCGAATCAGGGGAATCGTTATTTATTTAATTATTAAGGTAAATGCTTCTTTTGTTGTGTTTTCAGAGTTTGACTCCTTGTGACATGACTAAACTTCTAAATCGTCTCGGAAGTTTCAAAGTCCAGGTTGAAAACAAAGAAGCAACGGCTAATGTGATTAGGTAACCAGTTGTTTAGAAGAAAGGAAAACTTTGTGCTGTTTGTCGGACAACATTCTACTCTTGGTTTTTGTTATTTTAAAGAGTGTATCAGATTAAGAGGGTCCACCATTGTCAACTACATAAACACTTTAACAGAATTTCAATATACTACTGTGACAGTCCTTTCTGAATATACAAAAATAGGCATGTTCTTTACTAAGTATAGCTTAATGTTTATTTCTTTTCCTATTTCTTATATTCAACAATTAAGCTACTTAATTTTAAATCATAATAGTTAGCGAGCCATGACGGTTTTATTAACTTTACCTGGATCAAAAGTTATGTAGCTATTTTGAAGTGTAAACTTCTATAGGCGCACCACGACCAAAAACGTTGTATTCATGTGTGTATAGCAGAGTATATAGTTTACTTGTTGCTGGGGGTGAATCGGATTTTACCGTCACGCGTTTTACCATGCATTTTGTGAAACGCTCTATTGTGAAACGCTCTATTCCATATGTTTGAAAAAAGCTTTTTGTATTGGCGAGATTTGCACCAGCAGAGTGCATCAACATAGACTGGTGCCTTAGCTGGTTAGGCCACGGTCGCATTGCTAATTTAGTATATTTGAGTTGGGTATATAAGTGTTGAGTTGTATCTGAGTTGTATCTGTTCATTTGTAACAGATTGTCATACGTCAGAGGCTTAATCTGTTAATGATAATACAATGTATAGTTTAATTAGTAATGCATCTGAAATGAACGTTGTGCTTCCTCATTTCGTAAGTTGTGTTAAAAAGTTTACACTTCTTACGTGTGGTCTTAAGCACACAATGATTTTTTTTTTATTTACGTACTAAATAGACCCGTAAAGAAGATGGCGGGAGCTCTAGTGGGAGTAGCTACATTAAAAAGGTGCATATATCATTCAAACTTTATGTTAAAGAGATGTTTAGTTTTGCAAAATGTTTGAAATTTAGCGGTAAACCCGATTGGTAGTCAAACTTATGTTAGGGCTCAAACTGCCAGGGTTCAAAATAACTGATTGCAAAATTTCAGGGATTGTAAGACAAGAAACTAAACCAAAGACATTTACTTTACAATCCATATATTTTACCTTCGAGAGGTTCAGTGGACCTTTGCTACTACTTTTACAGTGAGACTCAAGTGTATACAATTGACCGAGCGAAGCGAGGTCTCCGTTTTAACTCGACCGTTCGGCATTTCGTCTGTGTGTCATGTATATATACGGAGTATTCCATTTTTAATTTGTAACCCCTTAAATAAAATAAAAATGGCGGCCGGACCGTTTCTCTCAGTGTAAACTTCTTTCCAAAGCCAGTTTGTGGCTTAACGGTAAGTCGAATTTTGAAACTAATAACATTTTCGGGTAGCAAATTAGATTAGCAACAAAATTGTATTCTTGATTTTTTCCCGTATCTCTAACGGTAAGCTCACGAAATGGCCGTAAACTACACGTTTGTTAAAAATCGTCCAAGTTTTTGCATTTCAACCATGATTTTATACGTTTACTCTAAACCAATTCAGAAGTGTTCCATAGCTTTTTTGTAGGTAAAGGTTTAAAGGATTCATATATGCCAGTAAAAAAATTATTGAAGTAAAATTAACAAAGTTATTAGCTGAAGAAACAAGCATGTTCAGTAACGAAAGGAAAAATTTCAACTTTAGGCCTACATAAAAAGTAGTAAACATTTTTTGTAATTTTTTTCATAAAAGTTTCGTAATTTAGTTCTAAATGGAACTGTATTAAAATATTTATCAATTTCAAATTTCTTATTTTGAAAACACCAGATTTTATGTTCCTACTACAAGGCTGCTAACAAAACTAGGCCTGTTTTGAATAGTAATTTAATAATATATCCTTCATCCTAAATATGTAAATATTTAATTACATGATTTCCGTCAATAACGCGATATTTTTAGCTACCTTACGCTTTATAAACCTAAAACACAATGCCCCCTAAAAGAAAAACTTTAGCAGTTAAAGCTCAAGAAAAGAAAAAAACCGAAAACTAGAAACCCCGGAATCGCGGGAATTGCAAAATAATGTTTCATTTGCTAAACCTTCTGCTTACTTCGTTACTGGCACACTATTTTTAACCTAAGATCAAAACCACATTTGTTATTTCACCGAGCGAGGTCTACTGTTCACAGAACTACTCGTAAGATCTTATAATACTAACAAACTTGATAATGCTATCCCAAGACGAAACACCCAGAATAGCTATGATCATGTAATTCCATTTCTGGCTCGAACGAGCTTCTACTTTAATTGCGCCGAAGCACATATACTTTAACGATGAATATTGACAGTCTGCTCGCCTTTTCTGTCAGTGCTGCCTCAGTGCGTTCCAACTGGAGTGTCCGTGGCACCCTCTCTCAGAGTGTCAAAACAAAGATCGAACCCCATTAACAGAGTCTCCGGCCGTCTCACGAAATACTGGCCCCTTGACTCGGTCAGTTGGAACATTTATAGTGTACAATTTGCCCAAGTAAGTCTCTCTAAGTGTGCTTTCCTTTTGTCAGCTATTTTACAACATTTGGCAGTAGTACCCAATAGTCCAGTCAAATAGTACACTAGAATTCGCTAAAATCGCAAACTAACGGCTAGTTCTGATTTTTTAATATGTTGTTAGGACCCCTACCAGTAGTGTATACCCAAGTTTGCAGCTTCGAAAGACCTGTGCTAACTTCGTAGCAAGCGAAAAACCGCGAAATTTTCACACTTTTTTAAGCTTTTTCACTATATCTCCTAAACTATGTGTTTTTTTTTCAAAAAACATCATATTTACGTTTTGAAAGTACATTACATTTTCTATAGTTTGAGACCAGAACCAGCTCTGTAGCACAGAGATCAGAACCAATACAGCCCTACAAAATTGGCAATATTTTAGCAAAAAAGTGTAATTTTAAAATTTGAACAACTTTCGACCCCGAAATCGGGAAAAATACTCATTTTAAGGGGTAAATCATAGGGAAAGATGTTGTAGCGAATGTTATTAGCTTTAATTTAAGCACAAAACAACGTCTGTAGGTCTAACAGTTTCCTCACTATGCTTAAAAATCAAAAGAATGGGAAAACTGCGTTTTTCACAAATTGGCTATGTTGAGTTCTCACGATGTATTTTAAAAGGAAAACCATGTACATCAGCAAGGTATATACATTTAGTCTATTAATAATGTATTTACAATGTAATTAATTCAAAAGTGTTTTTTATATATCCATATGTATATTTACGACAGATATTGTTGGGAGATTGTTTGGTTGGAATAGTTCATTTTGCCCGCTTCGTGGGTGGTTCGAAATCGTCAGATTCAGCACAAAACAACGTCTGTAGGTCTAACAGTCTCCTCACAATGCTGAAAAATCTCAAAAAATGGAAAACTGAATTTTTCGCAAATCGTCTCTGTTGAGTTCTTATGATGGTTGGAGGGTTATTTTACTAAAGCACACGTGACATTTTTCAAATGTCTCTTTCGTTAGTTGAATGTGATTATAAATGAAAACTCCAGTCCCCCTTCCCTCTGGACTGTGGAATCAAAAATCACAAATTTAGAAAACCCTATATAGATCATTTACCAATGTAAATGAAATGTGTGAGAGCTCGGTCAAGGACCTACGTCTTTGCAAAAGAAGTGAAGAGATAAGGACGAATACAAGGGTAGCTCGGCGTTCCTTCCCTTATAACTGAAAAGGTAGGTAGGCAGGTATTCCCTCCCTTCCCCTCCAACAGTCCTTTGGTCACAAATAGGTTTCTCATTTTCAGTTTAGTCAGTTTAGTTTCTATTACTCTTCGCGCGCTAACGAAAAAATGTCGGCTCCAGGATGGGGCAGAGAAGAACACAAAAACTGCCGAACTATAAAAAAAAGAGAGACTATCAAAAATCTTTGAAGAATCAACTATTATAAAAATGGCCCAGGCGAAGGACAACAACAAACGACGACTTGCTTGATGGGGACACGTAAACTGCCCCGATATTTATTTTAGGTACGTTTGAAATGATGAAACAGCCTTGCTCATTAAAGAGGATCAAGAAGGGCCACCTCGTCAGACCAGAAATGCTGAAATTGCCCCAACTTTCTACCTGACACAGGTACGGAATATTTCCCTCCGAATAGAGAGAGGGAAAAATATTTCCTCAACAGAGAAAAAATATTATTACTATTAGCTAGACAAAAAACTAGAAAAAATTTGCACCTAACACGTCAATTAGGCCTGTACAGATACACGGGAAAAGGTTTTGAACATTTTTGAAAAACTCCCCCCCTTTTCGACCAAAAAATCCCCAAAAAATCTGTTATTATTATTATTATTAGCTAAACGAGAATTTTTAGAAAGATGCGGTTTTTTGCATACGGTAGGGTACATTAAGGGCTACAAATAAGTAAATTTTTTATCAAAATCGTTAGAGCCGTTTTTTTGTAAAAAATTAAAAACTAATTTTGGGACATTTTGGGCCAAAAAGGGGATTTTCAAAACCCATTTTCGTGCATCTATACAGGCCTAATTGACGTGTTTGATGCAAATTTGTTCGAAATCGATGGAATACGTTTCTCTCTAGCTTTGCATACATAGAGACATGCAGGCAGACATACATACAGACAGACAGACATTCAGACGGTCATTTTGTAAAAACCACTCAGGGGGTCGCAAAACGGATATTTACACAAAATTCTTAACATCGATTTTGTTTGCGATTACTATGGTAGACACAGTTAAATGTCCATTTATTGTAAATACATTCAATAAACGTAAAATATTCTTTCGTGAGAGATATTTAACCTAAAATTATTGTGACTTTATTTTACCTGCCTTAACGGCAACCTACATACGAAAAACCTATGTTTAAAATTACTTTCTAGGCCTAACCTAAAATTATTGTACGTGTGTTGCCGTTAAGGCTTGTAAAATAAATTAAATGTCCACACAATAATTATAATTTAGGCCTAGACTGAAGAACGTTCATTTTATGTATATTGAATGTATTTCGGCGCTTGACGATAATATCTAAACTACGCCGGACGGAGCAGATCGTATTATAATTTAAATTGATGAACCAAAACACATGTTTCTTGAATGCATTTACGTTCATTGCCATAGCAACCAATAATAACGATTGTTTTCGCCAAGCAAGCGGGACGAAGCAGCGCGTGAGATGGGCTTATTTGCAAACAAATTTCTACTAATATATTTTGTACTCGCAGCCCATTCAGCGGCTTCGTAAGTGGACCAATTTCCCAAGTAGTTGGTGGAAACCCTAAAAAATTTAAATTTAATTATGGAAATCCACTCGGCGGTTGAGCTGCGTACTCGAATTATCACAAACTGCATTTTGCAAGTCGTACGAACAAACTATGTTTACGTTAGTTCTAAGTTCAAAGAATAGCCAACTGACCCGAATGGATTTTGTCTCGGTTTATGTTGTAAAACTGCGGTAATCCATGTATTTTGACAAATTGCTATATTACACTCCCTCCCCCTTGTTCCACCACACAAAGTCCCCGACACTAATCGAGTTCTCCTACTTGAATTAGTTATCACAGAGTGGCCTCAAAGCTTTTGTTT
>JAGFPH010018773.1:5519-15979 GCA_018207615.1 Philaenus spumarius
GTTTGAAAAAATTCGAAATTTTAGGGGGGGTTTGGGGGATCAAAATTATTAAAAAACGATTTCTCCAAAACTAAAAAACGGATTGAAATGAAATTTGGTATGTAGCGTCCTCTAGGGCCATAGGTGCTCACTAAGAAAGGGTTTGAAAAAAAAATTGAAATTTTATAGGGGTTTGGGGGGATCAAAGTTATTAAAAACGATCTATTCAAAACTACCGAACGGATTTGAATGAAATTTGGTATGCAGCTTCCTCTAAGGCCACAGGCGCTCGCTAAGAAAGGGTTTCAAAAAATTCGAAATTTTATTGGGGTTTGGGGGGATCAAAGTTTTTAAATCACGATTTCTTCAAAACTACCGAACGGATTGGAATTAAATTTGGTATGTAGCTTCCTCTAAGGCAATAAGTGCTCACTAAAAAAGGGTATGACAAATTTCGATATTTTAGGAGGGGTTTGGGGGGATCAAAGTTACTAAAATCATAACTTCAGATCTTTTATTATTATGACAATAGTGCTTTTATTATTTAAGATCTATATATATATATATATAAGCCAAATACCACTCACTGACTGAACACTTAAAAAGAATAAAATTACGTTAAAAAGACTGAAAATAAAAACTACCACGGGCAGCGCCGTACGGGTCAGCTAGTAATATATATACCGATAATATACGTATTTTATTTTGTGTAAAAGTTTTTACTTCTTCCAGTTAGTCTAAGGAATACGAGAAAAGTCTCTATCTTAATTGTCTACAATTTAATTAAATACATTTTTAATAAAACAAACATTTTTGTATTATAACATTATTACAAACATGTTATTAAACTTATCAAATAATTATTTGTTGAGCTAAACTAGACTGCCACCGAGGAGTGGAAACAATACTGATTAATGTGTGTATTGTTATGAATTGAGACGTTTATCTTGATTGTTTCTACATGCGTTAAACCAGGATGTCATCGTTTGTTACATGTCATGACTACTTACAAATACATCCCAACTTTTTGTTTTAAGTTTGTATTATCTTGATATGTTCGTCTTTCTGGTACAGTCACACAGTTCGTAAGAATTTGATCATATAGAAATCACTCGAACGTACAACTATCTAGTACTACAACTATAAAAAAGTACATTTTCTAGGAAATATCTATTGTTTTTATTAATAATGAAGTTACGACTAACAAGATACATTAAAAGAGATAAAGAGATTTAATATTTTTTTATAATAATATAAATTTTCTTTTTCAAGTAGAGAAGGAAAATACATAAATAATTATTATGGTTATATGTGGACAGAATCAGAGGATTAGAATATATAAACTAATATTACTTAATTAAAGGAGAAATTAGAAGCTTTGAAAAAGTAAGCTGTGTAATAAAACAATACACGAACAAATAAATATATTACAAACAAATAAACATAAATGATATACAAAATATTAAAAATTAAAAATAAATACTTTATGAACTATTATAAAAATGGTAAACAATTAAAAATAAGAACTTTACAAATTATAAAAAAAGACTATCCAGTTTAAAATGCACACTTTATAATGTTAAAAAATTATTATAAATTTATAAATAAATACTATATAATGAATTAAAAAATGAACAGTTATAACGTATTTAAAAAAATATGAAATATTTATATAAAAAAAAAAAAAACACTTAATAAAGTATTCTAAAATAATTATTCTTTTAAAAATAAACCTTATAAAGGTTTTATTAAACTTAGAGGTATTTAAACTTTGTGGCTTACTTAATGTAGAAAAATAAATGTAAGACTTGAAAAGCAACAATTATTCCCTACATGTTTTACTAAAAGTTAAGCTGTAAAAATATTCTATCTTACAACTTTGGGGCCCTTCATTAATGTCAAACATAATCAATCTTTTTATAATAGATCTCAAAATAAGTATATTCTATTTTGACATTTAAAACATAACTTTAAGGATTACTATATTTAACTATTTTTTGTACTTACAGCTCACAGTCCTTTTTCTTTTCTTTTTTCTTTTTATAGGTTACGTCATTTTGCCTCTTTATCAGACATTATCAAACCTATATTTGCATTGGATATCTTAAGGATTACTTTAACATTTATGGATTACTTCAAAACTCGTGTTACTACTTTACATTTAGTACTGTATGCAGTCTATACAAATAAATGAAGTCTTTTATGAAATAATAAATATATTTAAGAAAGCACGGCTTAGGAGTAAATGATTAAGGTGGACTCAAGTATAACTATCCAGGATCCATTTTACAAATGATTTTGTTGGTCGTCCACTAACAGAGTTATAGTTAAATCCACGACTGTAACATCCCTTCTGTTTCGTTGTTGAAAAATGTGACATTATTGAAAACAAACGTAACAAAACTTTATACTTTCTAGCAACAAAATTTAAATAGCATACGAGATTTATACACTAGATTATACTTGGAGATTGCATCTTGAGGGAGAAGCAATTAATCTCACTGTCACTCTAGGCAAACATAATGTGGAGACTTAGTATGAATGTGAAGTCTCTTTATTTGGTAGAAAACATGCCAGAAAACAATTTTGTATTTTCGATAGTAGACAACGATGATTCTTGATACAGTAAATCGGTAGCACTTTCTGTTTTTAGATGAAGCCAAATAATCACGTGACACTTAATGTGTTTATCGATACGATACACTCCTGTTTCTAGCACGTTCGGGTTTGAAATTTATTTACGATTAATGTTGAGAGGTATACTATTATATTGGCTAAACAATAAAAATTGCATCTTTTAAAACGTGTGACTTCTGCGATTTTATAATTTTTTTTATTTATAATTTTATTGTTTTACTGTTATAAATTTCCCCGAGAAAGTTTACAATATTCTTGGTATATTTTGTCATCCATAAAAGTAGTGTTTATAAACTTACTTGTTTTATTTGGTGTAAAAGAATTAAAACTTTATAAATTACCAGCTTTATTACCAGCTATAAAAAAACTTTTTATGTATATAATACAAAAAATGCATTGTCACATAACAAAACAAAAAATAATGATTTACATATATTTATATAAAAGACAGGCACACCATTTCTAAGATGTAACAGTACAATAACAATAAGATGCTTAACATCTTGCCTCTAGGGTAATCTCATACACCTAGATTGCTCCGATCCTAAACCAATTTGTAAACATAGTCTTTGCCGTGCCGGATGATAAAATCAATGTTCTTATTTCTTAAACTTTTTCTTGCTCTTATTTGTAACTTATTCTATTAAACAAAAACATTATAAATAAACTATAACATTATATCAATTTATACTAAATCGGAAAGAAAAATTAGCCATGAAACTGACAATGTAATTTATTCAACAAAACTAATGCAAGCTAAAAAAATTTTTACATCTACATTTTAATATTAATTTACAGTATATTTTTTAGTGAAACCTCATACACGATTATAAAAACAACTGTTCCTTCCTTAAGATGGTCACGTGTAATATATTTTTATTATAAACTGAATTAATGAAATAACACAAATATTGTTCATGCAATATTGTGAATACTGTGAATCTTTTTAAATAAATATTCAAATAATTAATATATAAAATAATACTATTATAAAGTGTATTAGTATTGTATAAATATTTAAGAAGTATAATTTGATAATTTATTTCAATTTTATTGATTGTTAATCTAATTTATTTATATAGCTATTTGTCCGAAGATGATGTGACTGTAGAATTAAAATAGGATTTAAAAAAAATTAAATGTTCAAAGGGTATAGGGATGAAAGAAAAGGGCTCGTATGGGAGACCAAAAACTACTAGTAGGATAGTAGATACTGTCACTTTTGGATAAAAATATATTACAAAAGTCACCCAGACTCCTGTATATTCGTGCGATTGAATTAATATTTTACTGAAGCAATATTATAATAAATATGTTTACGATATCAAATACAAAATAATTTAATTTAAAAAATCTTACAGTTTAGATTTCTTTATTAGTTTTAAGAGTTTAAACATTAACTATAAAACTCATTTTGTTAATATTGTTTTTAAATAATTAATATTGTGGAAACTGCCCCTTGCCAAGTTCAGAATATTAGTACTAAGATAGTGAAAATAATCAATTATACTCAACTTTTGACGCAGTAAAGGGAGGTGTATTTATTACCTTACATTAAAGATAGTAGATGTATCTTTTGCTTAAAGTTTTACTAAAGCTGTGGTATGAGTATTTACATTAGGTTTGTTCTCGGTAAAACTCAGCTCAACTTTAGAACTATTATAATCATGGTAATTCACAGCGATTCACAACTAAAAATTCTTGGATATGTAAAAATGTCTTAATATAGATGAAGTTCGCCCACATCTTAATACTTGAGTATACAAACGAATTTAAAAAAAAAATCTATGGGCATAGATGTCAACAGATAGTTTGAAGAAGCCTAAGTACTATGAAATAATATTTAATAAACAAAAAGTATCAATTTACTGTGTTAAAATGTAACCCATATAACTTACAGTTAAGACTCATATATAAATAAATTGACACGTTTGAACTTGAAAGATAATAGAATAAAACTAAAATTTGATTTCTTTCAAAAATAAATTTAAGGTGCATATCGGTTGTATTGCAGGTTATTTTCACATGTTTATCGTAACGATAGGTTGACTGACAGTTGGGTTCAACTAACTAAAAACGTAATTGATCAGAAGTCGAACCATTTCAATGTGAAATTGCATTAAAGCATTTTTAAAATAAACAATTACACCTGTCACTGTCTAATACAAATTGTATTGCATTGTAGTGGGCCTTAATTACACTAAAAACAATGACGTACTTATCGGATTGGAATTTTATTGAAATTCCTTATTGGCTATGTAAAGAAATATGTTAAACAGTGTTTTATATTAGTGTTTCTGCATACACAATCAAGAACAATAAAATATGGAAATTTTCTAATCATGAAACTTAAAATGATTACATCAATATGTGTAATAAACTATTCTTAATTAAGGACCTATGATGGTTATTATTGTCCACCATACATTTGTGTGACGTTTTCATATGTTACCTTTTTTATAAAGCAAAATAAATAACAAAAATGTATGATGACGGATTTTAATGTATTTGCTCATTCTATCCGAAGGTGATATCTTAGAATTTATTAGTTACACCTCTCTGAAGGTACAATCTATAACTGAACGTTCGTTTATTGAACTGTTTTGTTTTGTATGGATTGTGCTTGGTTTAATATTCTTCGACTTAAAGAGTAAACTATGTTGGGAACTAGTGGCAAGATAAGACAGTTAAAAAAACGCCCAAAAACAGAAAACTCACAACATAAAAAAAACTACAATTATTTACCGGTTTTGAAGACTGTATTAGTTTTGTCGCTGTGAGTAGAAATTTGTAAAGGTTATTTACAATATCTTACTTAAATCTAAAACTTTATTTTGTCAATTTATAGCTAAAATACTGACATGGAATCCTACCATATTTTCCGTAACACGAACTTCTTCAAAAAAATCATTAAAATGTCAATTAAAAGTCCCTTTGATTACAAAATTATTGTTTGTAAAAACTTTGAAAATACTACTTTTAAATCGTATAGTTGGACACAAAACAAATACTGCTTACAAACACTAGTATTAAACGTTTCCACACTATCCTCAACATTGGGTACAAAGAGACAGTAAAGACATGACTATCGCCGCCATTTCTCAAGTCACCGGTATTTAGCTCACTAATTTGTTAAGGACTTAAATGAGTTACAACGAACAAAGTGCAGAAACCTCATTAACTCAGACAAAACGTATAATGGAACAATTTATTTTGTCCCGCATTGTCCCCAAGTGCTGCCTGCCTTAAAGGGAATGGTTTTTTAATGAGAAGAGGAATTCAAATAGTCGGCAAGGTATTGTGCTTTGTCCTTTTATTCTGCAAATTGGAATTATTAGAGGTTCGTTTTCCAACAACTAGTTATGAGACAAAATTGTTTTGTGTAACCACTTCTCTAATGATTTTATATTTTTATTTTATTTTATATAATTTTATTGTATTATATGAAATATTCATATTAGTAATTGACAACACTTTATCTTGGATGGTTAATGATAAGAATTATTTCGACAATTTAAAACACTTTTAAAGCAAAAATGAAAGACGAACCGACAATGCAGTTATTATTTTCTATCTACAAATATGAATAATAAATTAATATATAGATAAAGTAAGTAGCATATTGGAAAAAACTTTAAAATAAACATAATCATGTTGTATCTAAAAGTCTATTGCAGTTTTTATAATAAATCGACCACGCAGCTGGACTGCTGACGTGAGTTGAGCAAATTTCCAAAATTAAGTTTATATGCCTATGTTTTAGGGTTTAAACCAACAATTTGGGAAATAGGTCTACTCACGAAGGCGTTGAACAGCTGTCTGTGTGTACGCAATATATTAGTAGAATTTGTTTCCTCCTAGTGGCCTCGCGAGTTTGCATCACTTGGTTTTGAACTGGGGTACTTTTGTGGTATTTTACGTTTTTGTCGATTTTGGGGGAACCAAGCGAGCTATAAGTTCGCGTAAAAAAACAAAATGTGCAGAATAATAATATCCTACATTTATATTGTTAGAAAAACTCTAAAAAATTTTCATTCTCGTAGTACAAATCTCAAAAAATTTTTACTTCAGGTCAAAAAACGTACTTCCGGTTGTTGGATTTGTTTGGATAACGAACTCGTCCGAGCCACATAGATAACCAACACGTGTACCAAATTTGGACCAAATCGGACTTAAAATGCGGCCGCTAGAGTGCGAACACATATATACATATATATATGATTTTTTTTGTCATCCCAAAACGTGTTCTGGGGACCATGATCGGTGCTCATTTGCTACTCCCGACCTTGGGTCTCACCACAAGGGCCACTGCAATAGCTCATTTTTCCTATGGAAATTCGCTAATAACGATTTTTAAAGAATCCTTCGTGGTTTACCCGTCAAATCCCTTGCTACTTCGCCATATTCAATAATGTCTTTTCAATCAAGGTAAATAATAAAGTTGTAATACATGCAGATTGTACCTAAAGGTTTAGAACTTAAGTACTTCTTAAAAAAAAAATTAATCTACATATTAAAGTACAAATAGTTTAAAACTAAGTCATCAGCTGTTAAGAAAAAATAAATAAATAAATGCCTATATGTAATTTTCAGTAAAGTGACTTTTACCAACACTGAACACATTTAATCAGCTGCTAGCTTTGAAGTTTACCTAAATGGACATATTAAATCGACAAATATTTTTTTTCAAACGATTTATATTCCTATGGATAAATAAGTTTATGGTGATTTATTTGAAAATGGCTGTATTTCCACTACAATCCTTACGTGAAAGGAACAGAAACCTACAGAACAAAATTAAAATAAATTTTAGTCTTATCTGCTATTCTATTGAGAAAGATCATAGGTATAATATTTATAATGAGTTACTGCAAAGTACTTCAAATTTATAGAAAATTTAAAGTTTAAATACTAAACTTAAAATCCTATTGTTGCAGGTTTGGCTTGTGTGTTATTTTAATTTTTTTTGCATTTTTAGTTTTTACACTCAAACTAAATTATTAAAAAGTATGTTTTTTTAATTTAAACAATTTTTAAGTCTTTCATCTTTATAATTTAAACTTCTCGTGTAGGAAAATTATTGTATTTCTGAATGAATATATCAATATATTGTTCTCCAACAACGAAGTAGTATGTGTAACGGGTTGACAACGTGAATTGAAGGTTTGGGTGCAAATTGTTCATGACGGTCCCTCGTCACAATTACAAACAACTAAAAACATACTCCTGACTAAAGGGTATGACGTTGTCATGGTAGACAAGTTGGTGAAAAAACATAAAAGTAAACGACAAAAAGTAACACTAGAGAATAAACAAAAATACATTGCATGTGAGTTAGGGGACATATTAAACCACAGGCTAAAATATGTAATGGCAATAAATGATATCATGGTTACATATAAAACCACCAACAAACGTGGGAATATTATAAACACGGAAATTGTTGCAGGATAGACGGCAAAGAGAAAACAGGAATTTATAAAATAACCTGCAACAAATGTTCATGTTATTACATAGGTCAAACTGGACACCATTCATAAAAAGATTTAAAGAACATCTACCTTAAAAACTTTTAAATCACAAAAAAATCAAGTACCGCAGAACTTCTTGTTGACAACGCACATTCATACTTGAATGTCAACACTAACATGAGCCTTTTGCATGTATGTGAAGGGGCGCGTCAAGAATACATTAGAAGAGTATGAAATATACAAAGCCTTTAATAAGTACAGCACCTCCAATCGACCAATTGTCTTTTCAATCGAATATAATATTTGACAGAATCATTGATGCCGAAAGGGCGGGACAGAGTCTAGCAAGAAAACAAGATAACGTGCAGCTTCAGTAGAGCCTGACCGGCCTGACGAGCACGTCGATTGCGAAATATGTTTGAACTTTAAAATTTCCACACAGAGTTAAATATTTATTTCTATTAGTGTTTTTGTGTTGCTAATGTGTTTACCTGACGATGGTCAAATGTCCGAAACCGCGGCCGTAGGATAGGAAGTGAGAAGAAGAAGGATTAGTTGACGTACCATTTAAGGTAAAATTAATTAGAATATTAACTAGGGGAGACCCCTGCGTGCTCCGCACGCCAACCCCCGATGGAACATTCTAAAAATACATGTTATGATTTATTTATAATAAAGGTGTAGGATTAATAATAACCTCAAAACTAATATAATAAATAATTTTAAATGTTCAAATTAAATTATTTCCTATATTTTATAACAGCAGTTATAATAAAAGTTAAAAGAACCAGTAAGGCTCAGGTGTAGGCCTACACTTAACCAAACCCTTACCAAAAAGTTACTATCAATTACCGTATATTATCAATAAATATTCCTACTATAATATGTCTTATTTATTTTTAATTAGCATGTAACAAGGGTTTTTCTAATTTTGAAATTCCTTAAAGCAAGTTTTTATTGGTTTGTGTGTGTTGAAACATGTGTTGGTTGAGCCTAGGCCTAACTTAAAATATTATTTTGTACTAAAAGCTGGACATCCGAATCAACTGTTTTATGTTATTTTCATCAATTGGTTGCTATGACAATGAATGTAAATACATTCAAGGAGTTGTTTTTTCAGTCTAGGCCTAACCTAAAATTATGTTTAATTTATTTTACCTGCCTTAACAGAAACATACACACATGATTTATGTGTTTGTGCACATCTTTGAACGATATAAGTTTCATCTTTCAATTGTTGTTTTTTAGTTTTTCATAATGTTGCTTATTTATTGGTATTACAGCTGTTAGGCACTATGTGTTTAACGTTCAACTTGATCCTGTGAATTTGTTCGTTGAAAAATACTGGCCACTAATGAATTTCTTTAAGCCAGCTGATTCCTTTTGCTACAATTGTTTGTTCTTAGATGCACAATCAGGTGTTTTAATAATCCGCTGGATAGGGAAACTTAAATTGATGATAAAATAAGTTTTAAAAAGTTCTTTTATTACATTATAAATGAAATTATTTAAAAAACTTAAGTAAATTGTGCAAATATAGAATGATTGATCTTTCATTCAAAACAAACCGCGTGTAAAACGGTTCAGTGGAAACCTCAAGAGAACTATTCAAAGAAGTGCAAAGTTGAAATTTTACCCCATGTTAAATCTCCATAAGAAAAGTTTATTTTCCATTTTTGATCCAATTAACATAAATATTTTCAAAATACAAATAAAACCTGCACAAAAAGGACCGCTAACCTTTGCTTTGGTACAGCCCGCATGTAAATCGGTCTAGTAGAACGGTCAGGCTCGCTGTCATTAGTTTTGCAAAAGTTTTTTAGTATATAAGATTACACTAATCCGTATGCTAAACCATGGAATTTAAATGTAAATAAATAATAACTTTTACAGCTAAATTTTCTGATTTTCCGCCGTATTGAGGTGAGGTACGAAATAGTTTTTCTCAGTAAGTGATTAATGAATGTACTGCAGCAATATCTTAAAAACAAAAAAATATTCCAAATAATTATTTCATTGAGGCAGTTTGTATAAAATTTGTCCAAATGTATAACATTGATTTGATCATTTTATTAACTTTTATAAATTTATTTATGTTGAATCAACAATGCTTGTACGAGACAAGGCATAAGTGCCAATTTCACGTAATGTTCCCCGTAATAGTTTCATTTGTAATAACCGCAGCTCGGAATTGCTCCCATGTAATGGGATCGGATAGCTCCATTTTTTAGTACAAACAAGTTTACGGCTACCAGCATAGAATATTCCTCACGGTAAGTGAAACTCAATAGCTTGCCCAGACCAAAAATTCAAAAATAGTGGAAAATTTAATTTTAATGGAGCATAAATAACAAATTATTATTCTTCTGATAT
>JAGFPH010018774.1:0-15976 GCA_018207615.1 Philaenus spumarius
GAAATCAAATAAGGATCTGAAGATGACGGTATAACCGTTGAAACCGGTCATCCTAACCAGGACACATTTTGGATTGTCGACGGAATGATACAAGGTAATTAACCTATTGTAATATTAATCTATATGTTTTAAATCATATACAGTATATGTAACAGTATTTTAATAATTATAAATATTGCTATTAAACCCCAGTGAAAAATCATAGACGGACACATCAGAAATACATCATTTATACAAAAAACTATTTTAAAACAACACACTTTATCTATTCCTGCCTAATTATGCTGACGGGGATTTTTAACTCGGTAAATGTGTACAATCATAAGGATTATAAAACTGTAGGAATATTTGTTAAAATTTTTTATTTATGTACGTAATTATATATTTAAAGAAAAATACAAATATTATCTTTTAATTGCTTTTTATTTCATATTGATAGATCAAATGATTTAGAAGTTATTAATATTATCGTGAAGAAATTAATAAACGAATATGTTTATATGTTGTACGAAGATGTACGAATGTTTCCGAAGTTAAACGAATAGGTATCTCTTCTTTATCTCTCTTTAAATATATTGTTGATAAAAGGTTGTATTTATTTAGAGTTTATAACCTCAAAGCAAATATTATAACGTATATTATAGCATACATTAGTCATATAACTCGTATTTAAAAAAAATCAACTTCTCAAGAAATTATAACGATTGAAGTTGTAAACACATTCCCAAAGTATAATCTGTACTGGGTTTGTTTAAGTTACAGATGATGGGTAAAACCAGCTGTTATATTATATGTTACTCACGTACGTATGAACGTACACTCGATTGTATAGGAGTTGATTACAGATGATGTTTGAAATCAGCTGTTACATTATATGCTACTCACGCTTTTATACACTCGTTTTTATAGGAGTTAATAATGCACATAGATACATCTTATTGGCATAAAAAATTCAACACAAAACCAAGCCTGGAAACCGGAGTATTGAGTTAAAAACGAACGCGGACACACGTGAGATACAGCTCGTGTAGTTTTTTCAATTGACTTAAATGTCCCAAAGTGTTGTGTTGTGTATTATGTGTTATTTGTGAATGTGATGTGTATATACTTTCATTCACCCAATTGACGCTCAACAACGAAGCAAGAAATCCAATACAAATATAGGTTAGATAATGCCTGATAAAGAAGTGCAACGGTATTATCTTTTGTAAGAAATAAAAGAAAAAATTACTGTGTTGTGTAAGTATAAAAAGTTAAATATAGTAAATATAACCAGTCCAGTAAGGCAATCAATTATCATAAAGTTTTTTTTTTAATTAGGCTATGTTTTTCTTATCTAATTAATCTACCCGTAATTTTTCACGGGGCTTACTAGTTACGGTATACAAGTAGGCCTACCTAACATCGTCACTAAATAAAATAGAAATTAAAAAAAAAATTATAACTTAATTATGTATCGAAAAATTTTATCGTGTAATAAATAATTTAATAACCTAATAGATGATGTATTATTAGGTATCCTAAACATTTTTTTACATTTTATATTACATAAGAAGTCACTATAGAAAATTAATGATAATAGGTTCTCTTGAATAATTTAGAAGATGAGAGGGAGCAATATGCTTGATTGCTTTCTGCTGCCTGGCAACTAATTGATATCGCCCCATCTGTCTGTCCATCTCAACACAAAGAGTACCTACGTAGTGTATTGCCTCTTCAGAATACGTAGAACTATCCGTTATTTTATTATGAGGGTTAGTTTAGTTAATTTTTTGAATTTTAATTATATGTTTGTAAGATTTTTCTAACTTGTTGTATGTGGGTTATTTTTAATTTGTATTATTATTAATGTGTTCGTTTGTTAAAGTTGTATAAAAAAACAATTTTGCATAGTTAAAAAATGACACTAGTATCAAAAAACTAACTAGTAAATGAGTTTGTAAAAACACAGAGTGTTAAACAAATTTATACACATTTTCTTAACTGACATATTTTCATTAAATATGTCAGTTATTTCAATTTGCTGTTTAAAACCTACAGCAGCTGATAATTCTGTGATACATTGTTATTATTTCTCACTTTTAGTATCTGATAAAAATAGGCTTAAAGTCAGTTGTCTTTTGACAAACGTAAATGGGTTTTGAAGTGTTACTGGAAGACTGAGAACGTTCGAGAGGTTCAAAGACGTTGGCAAATGGAATTTTGAACACAACCACCGATAAGAGTAACAATTGCAAGGATTTATGAAAAGTTGAATCACATGGAAGTAAGAAATGTGTTCAGCAAGCGTCCTGGACGGAGAAAAACCTCTACGAGTAATGAAAATGTAGACGTGGTACATGATCCCCAAACAAATTTACCAGATAAGGCATTTATGAGAACTTTTAAAAATAGTATCATGTACCTAAATGTTTGAATTGAATGTACCACTTCAAAACGTGTATACATTTTTTGAGGCACTCTCTATACAAGACTGATTTTAGTACGTACTAATAAAAAACGACTTGTTTATTTATTCTGCTTATTGAATATTATTTACAGTATTTTCTATGCCAAACTCTATGTAGATTCACGTTTAACAGCCTCTTCACATAATCAGGTTAGTTTGTATAATATAGAAATAAATTAAATTAAATTTTGTTCTTTAGAATTTTAGATATTTTGAAATGTCAGATTTGTTCAAGCCCATGTAGCTGAAGGGTGCCGTACCTTATTAGAAAGCTCAAAGTAACCAGTTCGAATCCATCCATGCATTTTTTTATAGTTGAAAAAAGTTGAATTCATATAATGATAGCCCTCAGGTACTTTTATCCTTTAAATAAAATACAAATAATATTGTAAATTATAGATAATAAAATACATAAATATAGGTTAAATAATCGGCATAACAGAAGTCACAAGAAAAAGAAACTGCATATATGAACTGTCAAGAAACAAGATTCGGGTAGATTTAATATTTCCTTTGAGGGTCGTGTGTTTGGTTAGGGTTTTTTTTTTGTGGAAATATGGATATTGGTATTGCATACAGAGACAATGAATATAAAAGAAGCTGTCATAAAAGCTATATGGAATATATGTTGCTTAGAAAGAATACTGAGGATGTATTTTGCTAAATTTTATTTTCAAAGCATAAAAATGGTGAGAATGCGAGGTTTACTCCCAGTTCTATAACAAGTAAAACAGCTGATTCGGATCAAAATATTATCAACACAATGGCATGTTAACTTTGTTGAATACATTTATAATGATTACCATAGCAACCAAATTAACAAATTTAAAATCATTTTTTATTCTTCACAACCAACAGTTTTTTTTATATTAGTTTAACAAAATAAAAGCAAACACAAACAAAAAAATATTACTGTATTCAAATTCAAACATCTGTTTAAATACTGTTGTTACATGTTATAAATAAAACATCTGGTTTAGATCATACACAATTTTAGATTATTCATAAACTAACCTAAAATGTATTGGCATGTATGAAAGCATTTTACTTTATTACTTTTGCAACCTACTTGGTTAATTTAGAATCGGTTATTTTTTTTAACAACCAATAGTGGTTTTAGGTTAGGTTTATACCGATCTACTATTATACAGGATGATCAACTCAAGATGGCCACCATTGGGATCTCGGAAACTATAAAAGTTACAACAAACTTTAAATGGGGGACCTTCCCTACTTTTTCCCTTGCATTAATAATAAAAAATTAAAATTTCCAAAAACTACGCCATTTTTCTAATATGGCGGCCAACTTATTTTTTTCAAAAGGAAACCCCTATTTTTATGTTTAATTTCGATTGGGGACACAAATTTAAGACATTTTTATTCTTTAGTATTTTTTCCTATACCCAACCGTTTATGAGATACAGCCTATCAAACATTTTCTATTTTGTGATTTTTTGAATTGTAACACCATTGGGATCTCAGAAAGTATTAATTGCACAGCAAACTTTAAATTGGGAACCTTTCCTTGTTTTATGATAAATACAAAAATATGTATTTAAAATATCTTTAAATGGCAGCCATTTTCCAATATGACGGTCAACTTTGAAATTTCTAATGGAAACGCTACGTTTTATAACGGATTTGGATTTTACATGCAATTTTAAGACGTTTTTATTCTTGGTGTTTTTTTTTGATAAACTTGATTGTTTAACCGCTAGGAGCGCTGAAAGTTCAACAAAGTTCAGAAACTGTTCAACATATATTAGAGGCATGTTTTACCATTTATTTGCAAACAATAAAATTTAACTCAAAGTGCAATATCTTGTAAAATGGAATGTTAAAAAGCTGTTGCAATTAATATTTGACAAATACTTTATTTTAAAGAAAAGAGTACTTAAATTACTCTTAAAAATCGCTAACGCAACCACTGTGTATTGTGTGAAACTTTCAGCGCTCCCCTATTTTCAGTCTGTAGTTTACAACGAACCCCTATTTTTTGGCTAAATATATTTTTGTTGTTTAACGTGATTGGGTGGCTGACTCTTAATTATAGAACAATCATCATCACTTTTATAAAGTAAATGTGTATTTTTATCTCTCCCTTCTGTTAAAACATAGCCTATGATTTTGGATTAATCACTAGTAACTTTTCATTTTTCTAAAAAACATACAAATGTTTAAAAATAAAAAAAACTTATTTTACAAATTTAAATTAGTCATGAAATCATGAAACTATAAAACTGTTAACTGACAAAAGTGTAGATTTTATGATGTTCTTTCCACTCGACCCTAAGAAGTGTTCAACGCCACATAACTATAAACATCATCAGAAATATAAATAAGTATATTTTTTAATTGAACGTTAAACAGTTAAATATATAAAAATATAAATTAATCTGTGTATAATTACACAATTTAAAATGTTAATAAGAACAGCAAGGATTTCATACCGTCAGCATCTCTAATAAAAATAAAATGTTTATGGTCCAGCAAGGAAACACATTTTTCGTTACTTCTTTGAAAGGTAATTGATTACAACCATACTTTCAGACTTGTTATGTTGTCTTGTTAAGCTACAGGACTTTTTACCTAGATAACCAACAATATAATTTGTTAGAAATATACAATGAATTATTAAAGGAAGCGGGAAAGGCCTATCCCGCCAATGTTAATTTAGTCAACTTAGGGTACACTTTTCTCAGAAACTACAAGACATACAACTTTAAAATTTATAAGATATCATTTACCCCTCTTGTTATATAATCTGACCCAATTTTGTAAACTTAGGTCAAATATTATTATTTAAAAAAAATTTTTAAAAAAGCTCTTAAAAAACCGTGTTTAAAAAAAGAAAATTATAGTACAAGGAAGTCTATAAAGTTAAAGTCATAAAAATGGGTCTAAATGTCCCCAATTACGTATAGATTATGTGTACAAAATTTGAAACCTGTAGCTTGAATAGTTCCAGAGAAAAATGTACCTTTGTAAAGAAAAAAGTAAACTTTCGGAAAATCACATTTTATTAGGAGTATATGGTAAATCTTACTTTAGAAAAGTCCAGGTCCATATTGAGGGTCATCAATGTCTTCCTTCTCTTCCACCATTAGTCTCCTCTTTCTTCTCATTTGCCTAGCTTCCTTAGTCATTGCAGTAGCAGCTTTCTCAGCTTTTTTGAGTCTAACGTGGTCCATTTGTTGCAAAGCGTTAACTGACTTTTCGCACAAACTAAGTCCAAGTTTTTTGTAGATGGCTAATTGGCTACAGTGACCATCATTAAATTTTAGAACTGCATCAAATATGCCTAGTTTTAAAGTATCAAGAGTAGAGACGGCGACGATATAGCGTAAAACCAATCAGAGGGCCGGATTTGGTCACGTGAC
This sequence comes from Philaenus spumarius, assembly GCA_018207615.1. Lineage (NCBI taxonomy): Eukaryota > Metazoa > Arthropoda > Insecta > Hemiptera > Aphrophoridae > Philaenus > Philaenus spumarius. Next base: position 5,830 of record JAGFPH010018774.1, read on the forward strand.
TTAGACCACGCCCATTTAGGCTTCACCTGGACCCGACCCATGCTATGCCGCCATCTTTTTTCCTCCATTTTGTTTCCGCCATCTTTTTCCGCCATTTTGTTTTTTTGGATTTTATTTAAATTGAATTCTTTTAAAAAAGTATTGGTATCACTGAGATTCGAACCGGCTACCACCAGAGCCAAAGTCCACGACGTAACCGATTGAGCTACGGCGCCTCTCTTGGTATAGAATGTTTTAGTCGAGTATATAAGTTTAACAGCTGCCGTACTTGTACTTGTAATATAATGTAAAATACATTATATGTTTCTATCGATCTTTTCCGAGTCCAACCGAACGTAAGGCCTCGCTGTGCACTTGTAATATAATGTAAAATGTATTATATAACTGTTTCTACCGCCCGGACATGACCGAACTTAAACCCTTGTAATATAATGTAAAATGCATTATATAACTGTTTCTACCGATCTCACCCGAACTAAAACCCGGACTTGATCGAACTTAAACCCTTCTAATATAATGTAAAATGCATTATATAACTGTTTCTGCCGATCTTACCCGAACTAAAACCCGGGGCTTGACCGAACCTAAACCCTTGTCATATAATGTAAAATACATTATATAACAGTTTCTACCGATCTTACCCGAATCCATCCGAACGTAAGGCTTCGCTGTGCCCTTGTAATATAATGTACAATACATCATATAACTGTTTCTGCCGATCTTACCCGAACTAAAACCCCGGGCTTGACCGAACTCAAACCCTTGTCATATAATGTAAACTACATTATATAACTGTCTCTACCGATCTTAACCGAACTAGAACCCGGCGGACTTGACCGAAGTTTAACAGCCGACATTAACCTTGTATGATACAAGTGGCACAGTGTAATATAATGTAAAATACGTTGTATAACTGTTGTTTAACATAGTTGGTAATAAATACACGAACTTTAATCCTACATACAGGGTGCGGTAAGAAACGCATCCGGTCTTGTATCTGTATAAGAAATTGATTATAGCAGCACTACACCATGTTATTTTAAACAGCTGATGGTATATTGAGCGCTCTTTACACTGCGCTTTCTCAGCAAATCTTTTACACAATTAATTATCTCATTATTATTATTATTACACTAGGGTGATAAGAAAATGACACAATAAATGCATTTTAACAGTACAATTTATTAAATTTTACTCTCAGTACAACAATATTATTATTATTATTTATATAAATACAGTGACAATCAGTCCAAAATATTACATTTTCTCTCTCTTCTTATGTTCACCATTTTAGTCCACTATTGTTAGTTCCACCGTTTTACCGACGATAGCAGTAACTACAATTTTTTTCCCTACAAGCTCTTCTAACTCAGCAGAAGAAAATACGTTGGTATAGCGATTTGGTAGAAAGGTTGATCGCACTTCGTTTTCATCAAATTGTATGTCACAAAGAATACTCGAGCCGTATTTGGTCATAACAGGCCTAATTTTACGTATCACATATTGATGATTGATTACCAGAGTATTTATCGGCACACTTTCGCTTGATTTAATAGAGTTAAATCGTTCCTTAATAGAAGCCATAATACTTATTATGAAATTGTAAAATCACAACAGTACAGGTAGAGAGCAATATCACAAGCCGTTAGCTACTGTAGAACTGATTAACTGTCCAGAAATGCTTCCTTATATACAGAGAGACAGAGAGAGAGAGAGAGAGAGAGAGAGAGAGAGAGAGAGAGAGAATACTATTCTAACGAGAATGTGTAGAAAGAGGGTGGGTGCCTGGTGGGGAATGACGTCATATTTAATGGTATACACTTTTTAAAAATTGCATAGGAGCTGTAATGAAAGACCACACAAGGATAAATATAATTTATTATTCACAATCTACAACAATACTTTTTTTAATGCGTTCAACTCGTTATTCGAATTGTCATCATCATCATCATCGGATTCGCTCTCATAGTTTTCGCATTTTATTTTTTTATTAGCCCTTCTTCGCAACCTTTCGGCCGCTTCTCGTATCCAACAACAACCATTTCTAGCTTCTCTTTGTTCGGAATCGTCGATTATATAGAATATAGTATTCATCTCATCTCTAAAATGAACTTTACGTTTCGAACTTGACATTTCAGTATATACTCTCTTTTATTGTTTTTGTAGGAATTGCGACACTGAAGTCCATTACTCGTCGAAAGTCAAGTAGAGAATGAAGAATACTCAATCGGTCCCCCCTTCTTATTTATGATTGTCCTCTGCGTTTGCACGGGGTTGGAACCGTCGCACGGGGGAGAAGCCCGTGGCCCGCATTACAATCCAGGGTGAACGGAAGGTTCGCCCCTTAAGGAAGTAGCCCCATACCATCGCTACTCCCGGTGACTACCACTCCATTACAAAAAATGTAGCCTCCCAATAAATTTATTTTTTAATTTTTCTACGATTTACTCCCTTTGGTTTACGGAAGACTTAACTTCTCGCCAGTGACCTTGTAAGAGGCGACGGGAGTGTCTTCAGAGTCGTTCGCCTTGTCCTCTGCGTCTAACTCGTTATTCGAATTGTCATCATCGGATTCGCCTTCGCATTTCATTTTTTTTTTATTCGCCCTTCGTCGCAATCGGATTCGCCTTCGCATTTCATTTTTTTATTCGCCCGCATCCTTTCTTCAATAGCCGCGATCAATTTCTGATTTTGGGCTACCCTCTCCCATCTCGCTTCGATAGTGTCCGTCGGATCGTCCTCTAAGGGGACGTCGTCAGAGTCGCTATTTTCGGAATCAGAAGAGCCGGAATCGTATTCAGTACTAAATGTAACTTTGATACTATCCGTATCGCTCACATCGAATACCTCCGAGCTTTTTGTAAATTTATAACAATCTAAATAAACTTTTTCAATTAATTCATTATCTTTGTAGAAACGAATTGAGACACTTGCGTCAATACCCATGATTACTCGTTGGAAGTCAAGTAGAGAATGAAGAATACTCCGTCGGCTCCTTCTTATTTATGATTGTCCTCTGTGTTTGCACGGGGTTGGAACCGTCACTCGTCGACGGTGAAGCCGTTTCCGAGGCCCACATTACAATCCAGGGTGAACGGAAGGTTCAAGTTTGCGGAGAACTTAATCTCACGCCAGTGACCAATCACACACACACACACACACACACACAAACATACGCACGTACTAAGCGAGAAGCAAATCGTAATAATATTTTGCACTACGTAGTGCGCAAGGATAATAGGTATTAGAATGCTTAGGCAATATGCACTCAAAAGTAGGCAATATGCACTCAAAATATGTACTACAATCGACTAATTTTTCCTCTTCGGCTATTTCGACCACGTGATCTTGGATTCGCCGCAAAAACTGTGCCTTTTGCAATCCTTTAGTGTGGATCGTGGAAAAAGGTTTGCACAGCGTGCGTATCATGTCTTCATCGTACGTAACGCTACCTTCGTACCAACCGATACGATGGAAGTGTCTTTGTAGCCAACGAGCCGACCTCTGAGCTTTTGCATTCAATTCGGAAAATTTGTACGGTGCTTTAAAAACCATAACGGTGGAGATATACTCTCCGACTATTGCTAGCTCTTTGACTATATACTTGTTGTCGTTATCCTGGAAAGCGTGAAACTCAACCACGGCCTGCATGTTTCTTGAACAGCGCAACCTCGTCGTACAGTTTGTCCGCTTCGGGAAGCGTGCTAGAAACGAGTTCGTCGGTGGCTAGACACTCACTGATGTACTTGCGTAAGTCTTCTTCTATATAAAATAACCCGTTAATACGACGCGTCACTAGCGGGACACTGTCTTCAAATAATTTCCACTCTGACGCATTTAAAGTCAAAGTATGCTGGCCATTGTACAGTACTACGTAACGTTTACCAAACATATTCTTCACTGAAAAATCTCCGGTACTCAATCGAACTCTGAGCGTACCTTTATCCGCGAGGGCTGCTGTGATTTCTTTAATACGCACCAGTATCTCGTTAAACACGTTGTGCGAAAAGAAAACAAATTTTTTACCCGCTTGAAACAATACTCCGATGCCGTAGCCCGTATGCTGGAATAGTCCCGTCGCTACGAACTTTGTACATTCGTCGTTTAGGAAATGTACTGATTTTAAGAAAATACCCAAAGGCAGGTTAGGCGGAACCCATCGTTTGGTAGGTGCACGCTCCACGTCCATCCTCTCTGACTCCATGACTGCGACTGATGCGCGTCACCTAAGTTACAAGCTTCTTAACCGTGCCGGAAAGAAGGTTATACACTATATGAGCATCGTGAAGAATAAGGCAGTAGGCCGTTGTGTTGGCGGGAATATTTGAGGAAGCTTCTATTTCAAGTCTGACGTCAACAGGGCCTGATTTTATAGAATCGTCTTGTTTGGAACAGTCGATGACGAAAATCAGAGCTTTGGCCTTGAACGCGGCAAGATCCATGCAAGGCGACGACTCGCGCAGATAATAAGACTGTTGAAACCTAGAGTACATTTCGTACATGGTCGAAACGTCCCCGTGGATATTATCGTAGGGAAAATATTGAGAATTCAAATATAGTTTTACGTTGTTCACTTCGCACCGGTCAAACACGGCTGCGTCCTTTGTAATTTGATTCTTTCTGCCGGTCTGAAATGCCAGAATAACGTAACGCGGTTTCTCCAATTGGTTAGACGTTTTCACGGTCCAGGAAATCTGTTGCGTTTGCGGGAGTGTAGGGAATTCGTGAATCTCCCAGCTTCGAAAAGGAACGTGAACGGGGGCATCGCGTTCGATCATTTTCAAAATTTTCAATCTGTACGCGTCGGTCACGGTGAGATGGGGAACTCTCCACTGTATGGTGGTTATTTCCAAGGTCACGGTCGCAGCATCAGTGCTAATTATAGCGTTTAAATCGGACGCCGAGCGTAAAAGTACGAGTTCTTGTTTCACGTTCATCACGATTCGTTTATAGTCTTCGAAAAAACCCATCAGCATTTTCAAAGGTACGGAGATTGTAAATGTCGTCGATTCGTGTGTTTCACCGACTCCCAGCCAGCCGGCATTCGCGAGTTTATTCTTTTCAATTTCCCGCAATGACACGAGGTTCTTCAACGTACTCGAAACGCCGACGTTTCTCGTTCTGTCCACTTCGTTTGAAGCGATCTCGTAACGTATATCGTCAAACAAATACGCTACCGCGTTATTCACCAGCTTTACGTTCGCATCCACGTTAGCCGCTGTTTTTCCGCTCAATTTGCCCCTATATACAGTATGCTTTCAAACGGCACCGTAATCACGTCCTGTTGGTTAATAGGTATACGGATTTCGTCGTTATTACCATAAGTGGCCGAGGCGTAAGGTCTGTACGAATGGTATTCCTTCCCGCTGATGACGTCATTGTACTCGGCAGCACTATCGATTGCCAACAGTTCCATTTTTGATTTTGAATCCTAACGATCTGAGGAAACGAATGTTGCGCGGTGTTAACCCCAACGAGTTTTGTCGCGTACTGACCACCGTTTTATACTGACGCTCGTTAAATACGAGTCCCATTTTGGCGTCGTCGTAAATGTAATCGCACCGAAACCGCTTCGCCTCTAAAATCGATCAGCTCTCCGTTCTGGTCCCTCAGACTGACCGTCACACTATGAACATTTTTCACCTTGACGTGTAAATATATTATATTGGACGGTGTTTCCACGATCTTGTACCCCGGAGCTACTTGGGGATAAAACTCGTGCATAATGTGACACTCGATCCCGTTTTGAAACGAGCCAACGGCGATGTTGCACTCTACACGGATCACACTCACTTTGATAATGTTGACCGGGGAATCGGACAAGTGATTCATATTGGCTTCCAGTATACCATTTTTGAAACCTAGTAATCGACCGATGGATCCGTCCTGGAAAATAATCTTTTTCGAACAAAAAAGTTCCGCCTTTAACGTGTTGTTGTTTGGTTTCAATTGAAATTTAATTCCTTTCGGCTCGAGCTGAGCTACAATATATTTCTCCATGTCTTCGATTTCGTACGACCCTGTAGGTATGCTCACGGTCACGTCACCTTTTTCATCTTTGATTCGCAGTTTGTTATTAACGTTCTCCGTTATGTTTGGAATGGAATTGTAAGTGGCGAGATCTATAAGGCCGATTTCCCACTCTCCGTCGAGCTCGAGCGGCGGAAAGAAATCGCACGATAGCGCTGAAGTGTTGCCCGTCAAAACGATACTCATCGGGGCGATAGAAACTTTAAGCACAAATGTCCGCAGACGACTGAGTCACCACTCTGATGCTGTTTGTAATTATAGTGAACCGATGCGTTCGGCCCGAAATATCGCGTCAACTCGGTGGGTGGCCTAAGATTGCCGAAACTATTAAAGTACTCGACGCTGTCTCCCCGTTTTCTGTAACACACCCAATGGGAACCCGCATCCCTCACACTGTCCAAATTCACGATGGCCGACTCGTTCTTTAGGGGCCGCAGAGGGAGGGTATCTCGCATGTAAACACCGCGGAAATATGGAATTTTAAATTTAGCTGCATATTTTTCCAAGTCGATATTAGTCAACGGCCTGATCGGGATCGAATCTATCGGGTTTTTTTTTACTACAGCGCTTGCGTCTTTTACCACTCCCCTTCTTCTTGTACGGCTTCAGGTAAAGCCCTTTACCCTGGAGCTGCTTCAACAACTGGGCAACCGACTTTGACTTCCTCAGCCGTCTCTTACCGCCCCCAATTTTCGTTTTTAATTTCGTAGCGTTTGTTACGGCCCAAGCGGCTGCCTTTTCTCCTACACTAGCGTTATTCGCTTTAACCCGGCTCCAAGCCCTTTCTGCTAAATTTTTATCCGCTACTCTACGTCTCTCGGAATCGCTGTATTTACTGTAGGCTATATCGTGCTCTTTGCAGGCTTCGTCTAGTAAATTTACACCTTTATCGCCTCGTGCTAATCTCTTGGCTAATTTCGTACCGGGACCACAATAGTTGTAACCGGGTAAATGGAGCTCTATAGGCAGAAGATCGATAGCTTTATTCAAAACTTTATCGCCGGCACTCAATACGCTGGAAATAAGACCACGTCCTTTCCTGACAACTCTCCGCTTGCGACTGACGGGTGTTGACCGTGCCTTCGCCATTTGTATACTGAACTTAAAAGAGGCTGACACGGAGTTTATGTAGAAAAATAAAACAAGTCCGTTACAAGAGAGTACAAATCTTTAAACTACCGTTTGATGGAAAATTTATTTATTGAGTTGGGGGTAAGACGACTTGGGGTAACCCTAAACGTAATAGCTTAAACACGTCTTTCCAGTGAGTCATTGTATCTTTTGGAAGCGTCTGTTTGAGTAAGTTTGTGTAGATTGTCTGTGAAAGAGCAACGAGTTCGGCAGATATAAACGTTTTAATGCTAGTTTCCATTTTATCTACCGCAGCATTTAGCTGACTTAGATTGACGGCCTCATCGTCAAGAGTACCTCTGGCCAAACCCTCTATTCGCTTCTTTTTCGCGTTATAAGTCGAAAATGAGGATAATGTTAAAGTGTGTTCTCGAAAATATTTCAAATTAACCGCGTCTTGTGATAACAATGGTGGACCGATATTATTTATTATATTATTTTGAAAATTTCATCCGTGTTTCGACAACGATACGACCCCGTTGTTCAATATACGTTCGTCAATGTATTTCATATTTACCGCGTCCGCTTCTACTTTGGGATATCCTACGTTTTGTATACGTTTATTATTAACATTATAGCCACTGCCGTCGGGTAAATCGATTATAGCGTTTGCCTGAAAATATTCCAAAGTAACAGCGTCTTTTTCACTCTCCGGTCGAGCGATATTGCTCAGTTTTAAATCTTCAAAATTCCAACTGCCGTCACCTGACTTTCCCACCATCCTTTTGTCGTCATATAGTTTGTTAAACGCATCTTGGCCTCGCTCTGGCCATGGCAAGTTAATAATCGGCTTATCTTTCGTATCGAAATAACCGTCTTTATTTTTGGTCAATAGACGTTCGTTAGCGTATTTCAAATTTAACGCGTCCCCCTCTTCTTTGGGATATCCTACGTTTTGTATTCGATTCTTATTAACGCTATAGCGGCCTAACAGTTTGACGGGCAATAGAGATTCGAGATACTCTTTTGTCACGGCGTCGTCTTTCTCTTTGGGCGTACTCAATCCCCCCAAGGGGATACCTTTAGTGTTGTACTTTTTAATCGTCCCGTCAAACGTTAAACACCTTTTCCTCAAAGTACCTAGGTTGACAGCGTCGCGATCGGATGCAGGGTTGCCTACATTGCGCAACAATTTATTTTGAATATCGTAGTGCCCTTCCGGCGTAAGGCTGTACCCCACGCCCTTAGGACCCTGTTTTTGGGTGGCCGCTGCCTCGGAGTATCGTCCGAATTTGTCGACGCTCATCTTATCAATGATCTAATTTTTCGGTTGCCCAGACCTTTTATCATTCCCGCTTCCCGCAGTTCTTCCACGATGGACGCGATCTCGTTTTCGTGACCCGTATGGCCTGCGTCATTGGACGCTAATAAGAGTCTCAACCGATCGCATAATTCGTTCGGATCGTCCCAATAAGCGTACCCTTTTCCACTATACGTTTTGGGCGGGAACAATTGTATTATAATTTTATTGTATTTAACCGACCTTGGGTTACGATTGATCTGGCTCTGTGGCTCGTATTGTCTTTTGTGCGCATTCGTTTTCAAGCATATATCCTTGTAAGCGGTCAAGTCTGCCTCGGTGTACAAACCGTCTTTGGGCGAACGTTTGAATAGTAACTCGTACAGTCCCACCGTCCCTTTATAGTTAGTGCCGTCTATCGTAATTTCTCCTTCATCGGAAAATTTTAGATTTTTATTTCCGACCATAAGCTCTTCGTTTATGATTCTCGGCCCGTAAACATTATCTATAGCCTTTACCCTGGACGTATCCGTTATCATTTTAAGCATGTACTTACGTGTAAGGGGATGCTTGAACATTTCGTTCACATACTCTGTGGCGTCGCTACGGCCTTCCGGAGTTGACAGTAAATCGGTCACGGATTCGGGAGTTTCAGCGATTGTTTCCGTTTCGACAAACCTAGGCCCCCGAGGTGTAAAATTAGCATCAAAAGGCCCCGCAATTGGGGAGGATTCGTCAAAGACCGTCGGTTCGTCTTTGATCTCTGTTTTTACATCATCAAATTTCCCCTGTATTTTAGACAACTCGCTGATAATCGGTTTGTATTGTTTCGCGAGAAACCGTTCCGTATCCACTTCCCCGTACCTCATCTGCTGATATTTTCTCTTGATAGCATCCCTCAGACGGGATATCTCGAGGGTGACCTGCTCGGACGACGACATAACGAATAATGAACGGAAATTTGCGCCGAATTTTCTATTTATGGTAGTTCTATGGATCTCAAAAAGAGCGCATACTTTTTCTTCTTCAACAGATAGCCTACTACATCTCCGGCCGTCACTCTAAGTACCCTTCCCTTACCCTTCCAATAATTTCGCGTATGATTATCGAAAAAGGGAATGTGTTCCATTTTGTTTACGTCGGTGAATACAAATGTTCGTTTTACGTTATCACGCCACTCGGGTATTTCCGCCACAACGAGGTTATCATTTGCAGGTGTGTCTTGCATGTACCGTTTGAGTTCGGAGATAGGTCGGGGCGCGGGTGTCTCCAACAGGAAGGAATTTAACAAGAGTAACTCGTCTAAATTTGCACCGGTAAATTTACGCCACGCGTTTAGCTGTATCGGATCGGCGGTTGAATATTTTCGACCGTCAAACGATAGTCTGAAATGCGCGCATTGGTTCGGCACAGCGGGCAGAGCTAGTTTTAGAAAATAGACGGTAAACATACTCTGCGCCTTGTTGTTTACGGCTTCAAAATATTTTCCACGCATTTGACGCGGCAGTCGTTTGGGTAACGGTCCAAACTTTACATTGTAACTAACGTCGGCGCAACACTTTGAACTAAGCAATAACTTATAGGCGTAAACCGGATCGCGAATAGGCATAGTCCTCTCTGTTACTACTACGCACCTGGATGCAAAAGGCAAAGAGCATCCGTATTGCAACATATCCAGGTAAACTTGAGTGTAGTTTATGTCTCCGTGGTCGGGTGTAACGGTGCGATTGAAAAAGTCGGGAAAGG
>JAGFPH010018775.1:0-10073 GCA_018207615.1 Philaenus spumarius
TGTGAAATCGACTCTAGAGGGGTTATTGAAATATGATGCTCCGACCTTAGGATTATTTAATTTACTGCCAGATTTGCTTAGGTTTTGCTTGTGTGTAGATTTGGAAACACTGGCTATGTTCCAAACCTGTTGGCGTTTTTTGAAAGATTTGGACCCTGTGCGCGATTCCTACATTCGGGACTTCTGTGTCCTTGTTGCCCACAGCGGTAACAAGTAAGAGGTGGTCTAACTGGCCTGAAATTGTTGTTGTGCTGTAGCTGCTGAGGCGGAGCACGCTGTTGGTCACTGTATAGGACGTTATTGACATGCGCGCACATGAAGTCGAGGTCTTGAAAATTAAGAGGACGTTTGGCAAAAACTAAGCAGTTCCTAACTTGTGGATTCAACCCCTCTAGTATAACGTTTGTGATTTCTGCTTCAGTTTTGTTTAGACAGAGAACCTGGGCAGACTCCCTTATGTCTGTTACAAATTGATGTAGGGTCTCACTATGTCCTTGTGGACGGTAAAATAAATCCTGCTCAAGAGAGTTTAGTCTCTTTTGAGGTACGAATAGGTTTATGGCATCCTTGTGGAAATCACCGAAACTGCCATCCTTGCGCAGGCAAGAATTTAAGGGTCCTTGAGCATAGGTCATAAGGACCGTGTTAATGCTCGAACCAATATCCGGATACATATTGATTATACGTAGGGAGATCCTAAATAAGGACAAGAGTTTGTCCAGGTCAAACCCGTCAGCAGAGGGCAAAGAGGAAATCATCTTTTCTGCAGGGTGACTCAATTTACTATAAATGTGGTTGTTAAAACTGGTTGGTAAAGTCAACCCCTCTGCTTCTGTATGCTGAGGAGTTATAGGAAAATCATAATTTGCAGAGATGGATGGAGTTTGCCTTGAACCGACCGTCGCGACGAAAGCAGGGGGTGCCGGAGGAATGGCCACCTTCAAAAGTGGCAAACTAGATTCGAAAACCTTAAATTTTTCTTTAATAATGTCAAAATCCTGCCGGAGAGTATCTGCTGCACCAGATAAGTCCACGTCTTGAGGATCTAAGGAGACTTTCACTCGATCCAGGAAATCGAGTCGCCTCCCGAAAACAGACAGCCTCGCCTTGACTTTATTTACTTTACTTCCCCTTTCGGGTTCCAAATTTTCTAGGTCGTCGTGCAGTACGATCAAAGAATTTTTTGCTAAGTCTAAGTGGCGAGACAGCCCATCTCGGTTAAAACCCTCGACTCCCGGGTCGGCGAGCCCCTGATTCAAAAACTTTCTCAAGGTCGATCTCATGTTCACCACTGTATCCCTTCTACCCCCCCTAGCCTCGACCTCGAAAGCCAGCTCGGTTATTTTCAGGAAATCAACAAAACGGATAAGTTCACTGGCCATATTGATATGTTAAATAAGTAATTAACTGAAATATTATTGTGTGAAATAAGTACCCGTATATAAAAAAAAACTGTGGTATGAAATTATCAAGTTGTGAATGTATGAAGACTACAAGTGATGCAAAAATTTGGTGTGCACAAGCAAGCAGGATTTTGTGTTTTGTGTATTTTTTTTTTTTTTTTTTTTTTTTTTATTATTATTTTTGGTTGCTTAGCTTGTGTTTACTTAAGTAAGGTATGGTAGGCCTATAAATGTATGCATGTACACTTGAGGTTATTTGCGGGTTAAAAAAAAAAATATATATATTTTCTGATGATGAGCTAATCCAAAACCACCCCTGATTTGAAAGAAAGATGTATTTAAAAATAAAAACCACGGACAATTACCTAATTGCTCTGCTACCATAAACTGATGCAGTCTAAAAAAAAAATAAATTATTTGGGAGCGTACCGGACCCAAAAGAGCAGGTGAAAGACTGCACAGAATATAAACCACAAAATTATTAAGGAAGCCTTACTATATTTTCAAAAAATATTCACCAAGACAAACTGAGTTATCCATTTACAAAGAATAAAGGTTGCTCACTAAAAGTCAAATTAGTAACAAATAGTTTGTTTAATAGTTAACCAAAATTATTTAACAGAAAGTATATATGACAATTCAAAATTGTCAACAAAGAGTAAAAATTTACATGCCCTTAATAAAAAATTTTTTTATACGCCCTTATTTAGTTACAAATTATTACAAAAACCCTTCCCCTAAAACGCTAAGAAACCCACCCTTTGTTTAAGTTTTAATTAATTTAAGATTTACAATTACAAAGAAAAACTCAATTAAAAAAAAAATACAAACAGTTCTACATATTCTGTAACTTGGTAGTTATTTAGGACAAAGTTTACATGAAAAGGTACAATGTTAAACTTAAACTAACAGACAATAGTTTTTTTTAATAATTATGGAAATTTTGTATACCGTACCTTAGTATACAATGTTGGCCAACTTATATGTATATCTGTATTCAATTGAAAATAATTAATTTAGAAGATTAAACAAAAATAAATAAATAGGTAAGAAATAAATAAAGTTTGTGACGTCACTATAATAATAAACAAAACAATTTAAAACAATTTAGAAGACTAGCCCCTTTGGGGCTGTTAAATCCAAAAGTGCTATAGCGATATCCCATCCATATATATTTTATTTAATTATCTATACCTAGCCTAGCTTATGTTCTAAAATAGTATATACATTTTTCTTTTGTTTTAACTTCAAAAACAACATAATTATTTTTAACAACACACTTTCTCATGTTTTAAAATTCACTTGAAAAACATTTGTTGGTTTAAACTAGTTAAAAATGTCACACTGGGTGAATTGTTTTAGCACTAGCCTTTTATTGAAAAGTTAATGTAGATGAAATTTAACCTCAAAGGCATTGTCATTAACAGGCTTTACATTTACATTTAAGTGCCTTTACGTAAAGTTAATTTTTATTTTTTTTACCAGTTTGCACCACAACTATATCCAAAAATGTTCATTCCTTTATAAAGGTTTCTGTTAGTATAGCACATTACATTTATTTCCTTTTTTTTTTTAAATACATAAACAGGCCAGTAGGCAAGGATAGTCTTATTTAAAAAAAAAACAAAAAAAGGTGAAGCTCTAGCAGTATATAAAAGGTGTCATTACGGGTCGATCTTGGTCCAGTTTAAAACTGCATCAAAAGACAAAAATTTATTAGTGCCTTTGTCACATGTTTTAGAACACAAGTAAAACTTTGCATAAACTTGTCTGAAACTTACTTTAATTAAAGCTTTGGTTTAAACAAAGTCGGATACTTTAGATTTAAAATGAAATTTAGGGCTTTAAAGTTTATAGTAAAATCTCTATATTTAAATGCACAAAGGTACACCAAATATCATGCTATTGTCAGACAAACAAAGATACAGTTTAAACAATGGTTTTTAACATTTTAGTTTCAAAATGATGCAACATAAAACAGTTCTTTACCTAGACTTTTTTTGGTACAGATTTTACTAAGCAAAACTTATTTGACTTTCACTTCAAATGCATTTAAGAAAGAAAATATTTAGTTCACAATAATTAGATTTTTCACCAAATCAAAACAAACGGCTACTTTGAAATACATGGTCTTAAGGTTAAACAAAAGATTGATTTATTATGCATAACTCAGATTAATGATTTGAATAGAAAAGAAATACAATTTTAAAAAAAAAACTTAATCTCACTAACCTGGATTGACACTAATTGCTAAAATATGTAAAGACGGAGTTAAACTCGGCAAGAGAGCACGTTTACTTTCGGCGGAAGATATCAGACGTGACCTACTTTGTGTGTCCTACTGTTCGAGAAACTTCTAAATAGAAAGAGTCCGGACTAAAGAAAACATCAGAGGCTGTGACGTAGGTTGACATAGAACTAGCAGCTGTTCAGATAAGACAGAGTGAGTGTTTACTTAAGATTAGGACGAGTATAGAAGTTAGGGAAGTAGCCGAATTGGATTTCTATAATTAAGTGAAAGAAAATAAGATTATGTAGCTTTAGGATGCTACATGGGGTCGCCACACACTATATCGAACAAGACGAACAGACACAAACAGACGTCTAAAAATGTGTTTTCCTTGACTGACGCAGCTCGCTCAAAAGAAACCTTTAGTCAAAAGCTATCAGACACTGTCCGTCAGAGCCACCTGCGCACAACCCCTCCTTGTCACTTGATTTTCTCCAATTCGTTTTTTGTTTTTTAATCTTATCCTGGATTTTTCCCAAGATGTATTCGAACGTTTCAACTTTCATTCGATAGTAGTTTTTGATTTTTTTGGGATGGTTCTCAACTCCTTAATAAAGTCTACGAGGTTCCTCTTCTCGTTTATAGGATGTACACAAACTATCTGTTATTAGTGCCTTTTCAAACAAATTAATCAAGTTCCACATCATAATTATAGCTTCCTCTTCCTTCTCTTCAAAGTTCGTTTCAAAGTTAGGTTAAAAACTTTCAATAAGCACTAAATGCACACAATACAACAATCTGGTGGACAGAAGAACTGAAAATGGAGGGAGGCCATGACGCCCAGTGACTAAAACCCCCACACACAGGATCAGTCAATAACAGTCAAACAGACAGAAAAGACTAAAGGCGTCTTTGACTATGACTGACCGTGTCTGATTCTGTGTGTGGCCGGCCGAAGACAGTGGAAACATTCTTGCTACTGTTTTATTCCAATCCAGTTTCGTCTTGATCATCAATTATTTCATCTACATTATTAGGACTGTTATCACATTAAAACCGTAAATCAATTAAGTTCTACTTTCCCACACCCACAATATTTAATACTAGATGTCTTACAGCTGCAAGACACGAGGTGCAGAAGGTCATCAGTCACAAAAGCCTTAGTATTTAGTGTTGGTGTTAAAGCTTTCCTGTAACCTCCATTTTCTTTAATCTTTTCCATCTTCCAACTCCAAACTGTAGCATCCAATCTGTTAACAAGCCATGTCTGAATTTGCAAATAAACCCTGAACAAATGCTGATGAAGGGGGGGGGATGCTTTGCAAGGTCAAAGCTTGACCTTAGATTAGATTTTTTTCAAGTTTTTGCAAGTAATGAGCTTCATTGAAGTTCATGTGCTTTTTCTGTTAAGATAAAATTTCCCGTTTGTTTTCAGTTCTTGACGTAGAAACACCGACGCCTGTGTTTGAGCTTCTTCTAAGTTTTGTAAAATGTCCAAAGATTTTATTTTTCAAAGATCAAAGAAAGAAGATGTTGTGTCACAACCTGTTATGGCATAAGCAAACAGATTATGCTTCCTTTTGTCGTTTAACTTATGGATGATTTTGGAAATTCTGTAATACACTTTTCCATGTAATCGTCCAGTTACTGAATTTCAAAAGTAGATGGTTTGTTTCTCAGGCCCAAGCGCTACCAACAGTACTAATAAATTGGTGTATTAATAAATTGACAGTAAACAAAACATGTACTGCTGCTTGACACCTGTCGTTGCCGGTTTTAGCCAGTACGGGGCATGGTGGGTTCATATTTGATTGATAATAGAATGGTCCTAATAACTTAGGGTTAGGAATAATCCCCCGAATCAAAACTGGCTCTCCTAATATAAAGAACATTGACAATTTTATAAAACAAATTTCAGCTTTTCAATAATTATATCCAACAAAGGCCTTTTTTTTCCCTTTAGGCTAAAAGAAATCATATTGTTTGTTTATCACTGCAATAATAAATACCAGAAAATAAATAAATAATGAAAAAAATTAAATAAATGTTTACGTCTATTTTACCATTGTAATACCCATAATTAGACCAGCTATACAAATAAAAGTCCAAACAATAGGCCTTTACTGCAGATTAACCACTGATATGCCAACGGGCTGATCCGGCACGCGAGGACTCGTACGCCCCGCCACAGACTATAGAATTACTCTAGACCTCTCACTGCCATACGAAAAAGGGTACGGGCTAATTGAGTCAGTTTTGAGCCGCTAGAGTTCAGGTGCATATCTACTGTAACTGTAACTTATGAGGAGTCCGATGTTGCCAGATTGCACGAGTGATGGGGTAGGCGTGACTTATCAAGGTCAGGACTAACTAACCTTGATTAGTTAGTCCTAACCTGTTAGACTAACCTGTTAGTTAGTCCTGGATCAAGGTCACGCTTTGTCACTTCCCTAGAGTCGTGTCCTACTGTTTTACCGTGTGTATTGTGTAGGTCTGAGTGTGGTGGTTGGTCTTTAGCATATTTGGCTGATTAGAATTTAGATTTATTATTTTAAATATTGGTAGCGTGATAATAGCCTAATTGACTCAGCTATCCCATGAACGCTAACTGTATTTTATTCAATGACAAGTATAGCAATGTACATTAAGGGACGGCTCTAGCTGTCGGTCATGTTGGCTGACACTCCATAAGACCAATGTTGAATTAAAATCCAAATTTTCCTTTATTTTGGATCGGATAGTTAATTATGAACGATATGTCATTTTAATGCTATGGCCAATATGCATGCAAATGGTTTTTCCAAAACTAAGAAAAACATTTTGTTTAATATTTATTAACAATTTAAAACATTGATTTTTAATATTTTTTAATACTAATTATTTACCTTAGGTCCGTCATGTGACTCCTTGTCGTTTAATTTAAGACGACATGTTTCGGAGCCGTAACTCCATCATCTGGTCATCCCTCTGGCGAGTTCGTCGAACATTAAAATTTTATATACACACACATCTACACACACACTAACACACAAGTCACAGTTCGTCACACAAATAAATACAAGAAATAAGCCGCATCTCACCGTCCGGTCAGTATAATGCAGTGCAGCCTACTGATCGTTATCTCTGTATGTTTTATACAAATGGTTGTTAGCCGTGTCGTACAAATAGTGGGAGTTGAACGTAAGTTGCCCGTTTAATACGTCATCTGGGTTTATTTTGAATGTTTTATATATTTCAAACTCCTCTATAGCATTCATTATTCTTCCTTTTGTACATGTGTATAAGGCTTCTACTGTTGAATTGAAGTCTCCCGGCTTATGATCCGATTCAGTGAGGTGACGTGCATAATTAGACCTACTGATAACAGAGCTCTTGTTAGGGAGATGTTCTTTATAACGTTCCTTAAACGTTCTCCCTGTTTGAGCGATATAATGTTTGTCACAATCCAGGCAATTCATTCTGTATACTCCGAACCTTTCCTCTATGGGGGTGATAATTTTTGGTTTTAACGAAGCATATAAGTTATTATTAGTACGGAATGATATGGTTATATTATGTTTCTTGAAAACGTTTTGTAAGATATTGGGTAAGTATTTAGTATATTCTGAAGAAATATAGCTGTTTTTTATGGTAGTGTCATTCTTAGAGCGTTTCGTGTTCTTTTTCTTGATATGTCTATTGATCAACTTGTCTATAGTTATAATATTGTACCCGTTTGCCACAGCTATATGTTTAATGATATTAATTTCGCTTAGGTAATCCTCTTTGTTCATAGGTACCGTGATAAGTCTGTGGACAAAACTATGAAAAGCTGCCATCTTTTGTGAATAAGGGTGGTGTGAATCGGCGTGTATGGTAACGTCTGTGGTAGTAGGTTTGCGATATATTTTATATTGTAACCTGTTTGTGTTTTTTATTAATGTTAAATCGAGAAAGTTGAGTTGATTTTGCCTTTCCATTTATAGTGTGAATTGGATGTTCGGTTTAATATCATTCATGTATTTCAGAAGTCCGGATATTTGTCTGTTAGTTCCATTAAATACTAAAAATGTGTCATCTACGTAACGACCATAATAAATTATATTGTGTCTATATTTATTTTGATCGGATAATAAATATTTATTTTCATAATAGTTTAAATATATGTCAGCCAATAGTCCTGATATTGGTGAGCCCATGGCTAAGCCTTCTTCTTGTGTATAGAAGGCGTTATTGAAAGTAAAATAGTTTTGTTCCAATAACGTTTGTAATAGCATTTTTAATTCATTTATTTGCTGTTCATTTAATTTGTTGGTCTTGGTGAGGTAATCGCCAACAATTTGTATAGTTTCGGCTATTGGAATATTGGTGTACATATTGACTACATCGAATGATAGGATTTTGTAATTTGGAAGGATCTTCATAGTTTTAGTTTTATTTATGAAATCTGTTGTGTTTATTATGCTATTGTTGTTTTCAAAGGTGGTGCAATTTTTTATAATTCTCTCTAGCCTCTTCGCTGTTTTATAGCATGGCGCGGATGTGTAATTTATTAACGGTCTTATGGGTATTTGTTCTTTGTGTAATTTCGGCAATCTGGTGAACTGAGGGGCCTGAGGTTTAATCGGTTTAATGTATCTACGTGTGGCTTCACTTAATAAAGATGTGCACTTATTTATTGTCTGGTTAAGAATCCTGTGGAATTTTTTTGTTGGGTCATTAGTTAATTTCTTAATGTTGTTTTTCTCAAAGAAATCTATGGTTTTTTGTCTATAATCATTCTGGTTCATAACTACCAAGGTGTTACCATTGTCGGCCTTTGTTATAATGGCGTCGCTGTCGGCTAGCTTACATTTAATTGTATTTAAGGTTTTGATCTCGTTATGATAACTGACATTATAATTCAGATGTTGTCGTGTATTATTATGTTTTGAATTCAAAATACTGTTTAATTTATTATTGATCGTTACACGAACTTCATTCTGTACTACATGGTTTTTTATAGATTGGATTGTGGCTTCAGCATTAACTACCTCGCGTACTTATTCCTAAGCGTGTTTATACAATACAAAAGTAATTGAAAATTCCTGATCCTGAAAAAAGCAGAAGTATTAAAGGTACATAAAGTGTACTTCTTAAAATTGCGAATAGTATTTTGAAGTGGCCTCAATGACAAGGGGGCTTAGTCAAACTAAGAAAAAATAAAGTAATTACCAAATTATTGACTCTTTTATCCTGACTCATAACCTTAATCTCAAGCTTTAACATCAACTAGTTCTTCTTCGCCACTTGCTTGCAGAGGAGGACCTCGTAATGCCGTAAGTTTAGATTCTCCGGCTTGTATATAAATAACAGGAGACTATAAGATGACTATAGTCGCAGTTAACCGATGTTTGGATAAAAGAAATTGTCTCGGTCTGTATTTACTTCTTTTTAAGTAATTAATTCATTCTTTCAAAATATTTATGGAATTTTTGTAATAGTTTGCAGTAATTTTTAAGACACCATGAAGTTAATAGAACAAACAAAAACTAAGCTTATACCTGTTTCGGTTCTAGCCCGGGGAGGAGGCAAGTTGCCCCCAAGTTTTCGCGGGATTTTCTTTCAAGAAATTGTTATGTGGAGCTTGGTTAGGCGTCAAAAGAAAAAACTTAATATCTTTTAAGACTTAAGAGTTTTTACTCTGAAAGAAAGAGTCAATAATGAAACTCAGTCAGTTTTGATTGCCAATTGCCGATAACCTAAACATGATTGTACTGATGATTACAACTATTTTTTGAAATTTTGTTTATTCCTTAAACGTCATCCGTACAGTCTTGTGCTATTATATCTCGCTGGTTGTTCGTGGGTTTTGTTTTTTTATTGTGGAAGCTTGCGTAGATGTGGGTTTGAATAAAGAAAAACTGTTTCGATTAACAGCTTCGAAAAAATAAACGAACGAAATAGTCCAACGAAAACAGTTTTACTCTAAGGTTTTGAATTGAAAAGTATCTCTTTCAACAAATGGCGAATTCGTTAAATTATTTTAATGTTTATTAGGAATTTTCATATTGAGATATCTTGTTAAGTTATGAGTATAAATTACATCATTTGAACTAAAAAACTATAATGTTATGTAAATAAATCAAAAATTTTATTCAAAAACAAACAAATTGTTCTCTAATTAAACAACGTATTATACACATTTTCAAAGTGTTTTTTAAACTTTTTCCTACATTTTTGAAGTTCTATTATTTATATTTTTGTGTGTATTTCTGTTAACAGCACTTGAAAATGAGTGGATTGATACCTGAAACGTTTGAGGCAATTTTAAATAAATGAGTTTTTCGTGGATTTTGGTCCATTCGTTCGACCAGTATAAAGTACTGTATTTAAATTTCAGACAAAATTAAGTCTTAGAAGTTTTAAGTAGTTTTAACTTCTTAGGTCTATGTTTATAATATATGTATATTTCTTAAGAC
>JAGFPH010018776.1:0-15974 GCA_018207615.1 Philaenus spumarius
TCGTTTAACATCGAGGATACAATGCACATACAAATTTTTCCGATCACAAAGGCGTTTTGGAACACCCTGTACATATAGGAGGCTTCGACAATGGGTGCGATAAGATGGCGAACTAGGTGGCGACGGATTTTAAATTTAGCAACGTCATTTAACAATGCACATACAAAATTTTCCGATCACCCGGTCGTTTTGGAACACCCTGTATAGGGTGTAATATATCGACAAGATGGCGAACTAGGTGGCGACTGTTTGTAAATTTAACGCCGTCGTTTAGCAATGCACATACATATCTTTCCGATCACAAAGGTGTTTTGGAACACTCTGTATAGGCTGCGATATATCGACAAGATGGCGAACTAGGTGGCGACGAATTTTAAATTTAGCAACGTCGTTTAACAATGCACATACACATCTTTCCGATCACAAAGGCGTTTTGGAACACTTTGTATAGGCTGCGATTTATCGACAAGATGGCGAACTAGGTGGCGACGGATTTTAAATTTAGCAACGTCATTTAACAATGCACATACAAATTTTTCCGATCACCCGGTCGTTTTGTAACCCACTGTACATATAGCAGGCTGTAATATATCGATAAGATGGCGAACTAGGTGACGACAGATTATAAAAGTATCAACGTCGTTTAACATCGAGGATACAATGTATGTACACATATTTACGTTCACCCAGTCGTTTTGGAACACCCTGTACATATAGGAGATGTCCGACAACACCCACCCCCACACCCAGAGAGTCACGTGACCAAATGCGGCTCTCTGATTGGCTCAAACGTAGTCCCATAAAAGCCCATGTTGGGGACAAAGGGTCGGGAGGACTACTTATTCCCGCCACAAACCAAGATATATCAGCATTACTCACCGCTTAGCAACAGAAGTTTTATGTATGTTTAACTTGTGTGACCTTTGATTGGTCTCTGGCTAACAAAGCCGAAGAACGCTTGATAAAAAAAAAACACGAGGCTGGACAAGCAACGCGCTTTAGATCGGTCGTGATCTTATGCTTGGGTAATACACGCTGTAAGTACCTCGTACAACGCCGCTAATAGAATAGTGATTACGATAGTACGAATTATTCTCGTTGGTAATCGTACGCTCCGAGTACTTGGTCGCAAACTATTTTATACCTTTTTTATTCTGTCATTTATCCATAATTCATATTGCTTAATTATACGCCATTCGCTCATGTGCTGTTAACTAACTTTGCAAAACCAAAGATATCGCGAAACCTTAATTAGCAAACCTTGTCTATGGTTTGTACTTATAAACTGTGAACAGTGATATTTTATTTGTGAACAGTGTGATTTGTGACAATTTATTATAATTAATTTGTGTCGAGTGTCTTCGCCAGGTAAATGATGCGCACGTTTACGAACAGCGCCATTGGCCTACACCGTCCTACAGAAATCTACAATACTTCGCTTCAACCAAGGTAGGAAAATGTAAAGTCACAATTCTACAGTTTCAATAATATAGACAAGAATATAATAAAGTATTAATTGTTCTCATTTCAATCTGGTTACTTGTATAAAACAAGTTGGTCCCTCGAATATAAAGGTCTCACAAACTTCAAAACTTTAATTACGCATCACATATTTGGTACCTCGTGTCCGGATTTTAGAGTTGGTTCAATACGCCATTTTCTTTTACAATCTGGTAAAGTAAGCCTGTTACTGCGCAGTCCTTTCACGCAGATAGTCTATGATCGCAAAACCTTAACAGATGTCGCTGCTGCGATACTGGAATCAAATCAGCTAATAGTTTACAGTGTATAACCTCAGTTCAAAGTAACCTTCGTTGTTTATAAACAAGTGATCATCGTTTGAATTTAAAAGACTTTCAAAGTTATTATTATTGAAATAAATTAAACTTATAAATAAACAATATTTATTATTGTTAAATCATTATTTTCAATCTAATTGATATTTCTTAACATTTTGCTTGATTGTGTAAAAGGTGAAATTAATTATTTACAAGCCTTGTTTACATAAAACTAAGTTGTAAAGACAGTAGCCTACTATTATCTCTGTAGTGAATAACGCTTGGAAACAATATACAGCGTTATGTTATTGCTTACTTAATACATTTCTTGCAATTTTAATAATAATTGCTTACGGTCTCACATCTTGACTTATAAAATACGCCTAACATTGCAACCTATTTATTAAAGGACTAGGCCTACTGATCTTAAAACTTTCTATATACAATCGTATATATATATATTTTTTCAAAATATCAATATACTTACCTTCTCATAATAACAAGGTTATATTCATTTATAACCTCAAAACTGTTTGAAATTTGATTTGTCTAATTCCGAATTGGAAATATAAAAAAATAATTATGCGTTTCAATGCATTTCAACGCCAGTCTGAAATCATCTCAGGTCGATTCACCACAATATGTGAATCTGTTCTTTCGATTGCTGAAGCTAGCAACAAAAGCGCGATAACGCCTCAAGTCGAGAAAAAACTTATCGAGTATTACGACAGTATAGTTAAAAAATCTGCAGAATTTGATTCTTTTGTCGATCGGATCGCGTCAGATGAAAATACCACGGATTCGCAAATTAAAGAAGTACTCAAGATACAAGACGGAATTGCTGACTTAGCAGTCACAGCTAAAACAAATATTAAATTAATGTTACCTAATGTTGGATCACCCGATACCCTTAATACGTCAACTTTCTCACACCATTCAGATACAAACAAAACTTAAATTAAGTTGCCTCGAATTTCGCTACCAACTTTCAACGGTAAATTTTCGGAATGGACAACATTCTACCATATGTTTCATACTACAATCCACCAAAACGAGTCGTTATCTACAACAGAAAAGTTTACTTATCTTTTGTCGTGTTTACATGGGGAACCTTTGAATCTGATAAAGGGTCTACCTGTCGCACCACTTAAGTATCGAATAGGTTGGGATACAAGCTGTGACAGATATCAAAACACTCGAAGGTTAATTGGCTATCATATAAATAAAATTATTGACATGCCGACTGTTAATCTTGCCTGTTTTACAAGCATTAGATAGTTTGTAGATGTTTATTCGAAAAACTCGAGAGCATTAAAATGTTTGAATTATGATATTAGTCAAGAATTAACATTATTAACTATTTTGTTAAGAAAACTTGAAAATGAATCACGCAAGAGATTTGAGGACAAGCGCACCTCCGATCATAGTATGCCGACAATTAATCAATCAATGACATTTTTAAACGACGAATGTATACATTTAGAAGACGCAGCCGCAACTCAGAGCGATTCTCTGAAAACAGTTAATTTTAAACAAAACATAAACAAATAGTCTACAGATTTTAAGAAATCTAAACCCATACACAATGTTTATCATGTCACAAAACCTTCAACCGTTAATTGTGCGTATTGTAACAATAGTTCACACAATATATATAAATGTATCGCTTTTCAACATTTAACTCCAAATAAACGCCTCGATTTCATACAAACAAAACGCTATTGTATAAATTGTTTAAGCACTGTTCACACTCTTTCGCATTGCAAGTCTACTCAAACTTGTCACACTTGTAACAAAAGACATCACAATTTGTTGCATCTTAACACGGCATCCGACAACCTAAATCAACCTTCAACCTCAGGTTCAAGATGACTATCAAACAGGAAATCAACTATTGATTCAAGCTCGGTCTACACACAACCTACAGTTTGTTTACCCAATAACGCAAACACGAATTCAAGTTTTAATCGCAGTAATAGAAGCCTAGCTAGTCTGTCAAATAGACCTACCGAAAAAATCAACTCTAAGGGTCTAATTACCATAATAGGCACTGTCAAGTTCCTTGTGACCTCAAGTAAACAAAACTCACAAATAGTTACCGCCATTTTGGATTCAGGTAGTCAAATAACTCTAATATCAACTCGCTGTGCTCTAAAATTAGGTATAAATATTAAACCATCTGTTGTACAGCTAAATAGCATTTCTAATGTATGTACAGAAATTAAAGGGTTTGCCAAAATAAACATCTTAGCTCTTGACGGTTGTATACTTCAATAAAACCACAATGTTATTGTTTTGGATAAAATCGCATCCGAAGTTCCAAAGTGGGAAACTAGTTTTGAGTTAAATGGGAGAGTGAAAAATCTAAAACTTGCGGATCCTCAGTTCAATGATCCTGGTGAAATAGACTTTCTCATCGGTGCTGATCTATATGGCCTAGCCATAACCGGTCATAAAATAGACTTAGGCGAACGCATACCTACTGTTATAGAAACCATCTTTGGATATACGTTAATAGGCCCTATTCAAGCTAGTACGCTAGGGCAACATTCTCTGTCGCTATTTTTAACTAATGAATTCAATCTAAATGAGTTATTGCAGCAATTCTGGTCTGTCGAAGAAAATCCTCTTGTAACCAAGACCAACACGGAAGAAATGGAATGTGAAAACCACTACATTTCTAATATCACTCGGGAAACTAGTGACGATATGTTGCTTCGCTTCCTTTTAAAGTAAACCCTTTGACCTTAGGAAATTTTTTCGAGCAAGCTAAACGACGGTTCTTAAGTCTAGAAAATTCTTTCAATACAAATCACAATCTAAAACGCGAATACTCTGCATTTATGACAGATTATCTCAAGTCCGGTCATATGCAATTAATCAGTGAATCTGTTTTACAAAATCAACATTTCTTTTTACCACATCACGGAGTGTTTAAGGAAAATAGTTCAACAACAAAACTTCGTGTTGTTTTCGACGCAAGCGCAAAAACTACAAAACGGACTTTCTATCAATGATACGCTAAATTATGGTCCAAAGCTTCAGAATAATATATTTGACATAATTTTTCAATTTAGGCGCTACAACACTGTCTTTTCATGTGATATAAGACAGATGTACCGGCAAATAAAAATCACACCCGCTGATCAAATTTATCAACTAATTTTGTGGAGAGAACACTCCTCACAACCGCTGTTAATATATAAGCTAACAACAGGTCTTATGGTTTAAAGCCCGCACCTTATCTCGCAATTCGTACACTAAATCAACTAGTGCACGATGAGGGTATTCAGTACCCACTCGCATCGCAAGTCATAAAAAACAATATTTATGTCGATGATATAGTAACCGGTTCACATGACGTGCCTACTGCGTTACAATTAAAAACACAACTTATCAAATTTCTCGCCAAAGGTCAATTCGAATTAAGGAAATGGTCTTCAAACGCACCTGAGTTATTACAAGCAGTTCTTGAAAGTTATCGCGAAAAGCCTTTGTATTTCAAAGCGCCTGACCAACTTCTACTCTCTATATTAGGTTTAAAGTGGACGCCATCTACTGATGTATTTTCATATAAGATTAACAAAATAGAACCAATATACACAAAACGAGCTATTTTGTCTGTGATCGCACATTTGTATGACCCATGCGGTTGGCTATCACCAATTACATTTCATGCAAAGTGTATTAGTCAATTGTTGTGGTCAATCGGAGTAGGTTGGGATGACACGCTACCTGACAATGTTACTAATGCTTGGAAAGCCCTTATCGAAGACTTACCCAATTTAGAAAAGATTGAAATATCTCGCTACACCCACTTACATGACGCAGTTATTATACAACTTCATGGTTTTTGCGACGCTTCTGAACAAGGCTATGCAGCTATTGTATATTTACGCACCGCACACCTTAACAACGAGGTTAAAACGTAAATCTTAATTGCGAAATCAAAGGTCGCACCTTTGAAACGAATTTCCCTACCACGTCTAGAACTTTGCGGAGCACATTTGCTCGCTAAGTTAATGCATTACTGTACCAACTTAATTGCATCGCAATACAAAATTGATCTTACACGCTGTTGGTCTGACTCATCCGTGACACTAGCATGGATAAGAACACCTTCGTATAAATTAAAAGTATACGTTGCTGATAGGGTGACTCAAATTCAAGATTGGGTCTCACCTGAAAAATGGTGTCATGTCTCTTCAAGTCACAATCCTGCTGATTGTGCCACGCGACCGATTTCCTAGTCTTCATTTGTTAACCACACTCTGTGGTGGTCGGGGCCAAATTGGCTGAGACTTTCTGACCATGCATGGCCAAAATCACAAATTAAAGTGATGGACATGCTTCCCGAAATCCGAACTAACCCAATTTACATAGGAATTTTATCTAAGTCAACAGACTGGGACCTAGTAAATAAATATTCAAATTGGACAACACTTAAACGCATTTATGCGTATATTTTAAGATTCACTCATAACTGCAGGAATAAAGTTAAACACACTGGATCACTGTCATTAAAAGAAATCAATACAGCTGAAGAACAGATAATTAAAATAATACAACACACACATTTTTCTGAAGATATCCGACTTTTAAATAATAAGAAAATTGTACCACCCGTTTGCAACGCCTTTCGCCGTTCCTTGACAGTAATCAAATATTACGCGTAGGAGGAAGAGTTACTCAATCAGCACTGATCTACAACGCTAAACATCCTTATATTCTGCCTAAAAACCATCATATAACTACTCTAATTATTAATTATTACCAAATTAAATATTTACATGCAGGACCTCAGTTGTTACAGTCATTATTATCTCACACTTACTGCATTCTTTCTGCAAGAAGTACATTCGCACTTGTATTTTTAAATGTATGACATGTTTTAGAGCCAAACCATCTCACAAGATTCCTCTACTGGGAGATCTTCCCAAGGACCGCATAACACCTTCAAAACCATTCACGAAAACCCGAGTTGATTATGCGGGTCCATTTCATGTTAAAATAAATACTTTGCGCCAGGCAATCACTGTAAAGGTATATTTGTGCATTTTTATATGTTTCGCCACAAAGGCTGTCCATTTGGAGGTCGCCATGGACTTATCAACTGACGAATATATCGCCGCACTTACTAGGTTCATATCTCGCAGAGGACTCTGTTCTGATATATTTTTAGATTGTGGAACTAACTTCATGGGCGCCGCATCAAAATTGTCTAATATCTTGTCCAAATTACAGAAACAAGACCAATTTAAACAGGATGTGAGTCGTTTTGCTACTGAGAATAACCTACATTTTCACTTTCTACCTCCAGCAGCACCTCATCAGGGAGTTCTTTGGGAGAGCGCAGTCAAGAATGCGAAACATCATCTTTTAAGAATCTTAGGCGAACAACGCGTGTTCCTCATGGACTTCATAACTCTTATAGCCAGAGTCGAGGCTATTTTAAATTCACGACCATTGACACCACTATCCAATGATCACACAGATCTCGCCGCTCTTACACCAGGTCATTTTCTTATTGGTCAGTCACTAGTAACTATTCCGGAAGAAGACATTACATCTATTCCCCATAATCGTCTCAACCACTGGCAACACGTCCAATCGTTTACTGACCGACTATGGAAGCGCTGGAGCAGAGATTATCTTCATACTCTCCAGCATCGTTCAAAATGGACCCGACCATCGGTAAACCTCTGTGTCGGTGATCTAGTTCTCATACATGACTACCAAACTGGACCGCTTTCTTGGCCAATGGGCCGAATTCAAGACATTCTACCCGGTCGGGATGGAGTCGTCGGCTTAGTAACTGTGCGAACCTCAACAGGAACACTTTCTCGCCCTGCAATCAAAGTGTTTAAACTACCCATCCACTGCGATCGGTCACCATAATTTAATACACATCACTTCACTATCAATTTAACCTAATCTCTAACTACTGTTTAGTTTAATAACTCTATAGTCTTCCTATTGAAACACTGTTTCAAGGGCGCCGCTATGTTCTGTACTTATTTTGTATTTCCGCCAAAAAACAAGATATATCAGCATAACTCACCGCTTAGCAACAGAAGTTTTATGTATGTTTAACTTTTGTGACCTTTGATTGGTCTCTGGCTAACAAAGCCGAAGAACACTTGATAAAAAACCACGAGACTGGACAAGCAACGCGCTTTACATCGGTCGTGATCTTATGCTTAGGTAATACACGCTGTAAGTACCTCGTACAACGCTGCTAATAGAATAGTGATTACGATACTACGAATTATTCTCGTTGGTAATCGTACGCTCCGAGTATTTGGTCGCAAACCATTTTATACCTTTTTTATTGTGTCATTTATCCATAATTTATATTGCTTAATTATACGCCATTCGCTCATGTGCTGTTAACTAACTTTGCAAAACCAAAGATATCGCGAAACCTTAATTAGCGAACCTTGTCTATGGTTTGTACTTATAAACTGTGAACAGTGATATTTTATTTGTGAACAGTGTGATTTGTGACAATTTATTATAATTAATTTGTGTCGAGTGTCTTCGCCAGGTACCTGTGCGCACGTTTAAGAACAACGCCATTGGCCTACACCGTCCTTCAGAAATCTACAATACTTCGCTTCAACCAAGGTAGGAAAATGTAAAGCCACAATTCTACAGTTTCAATAATATAGACAAGAATATAATAAAGTATTAATTGTTCTCATTTCAATCTGGTTACTTGTATAAAACAAGTTGGTCCCTCGAATATAAAGGTCTCACAAACTTCAAAACTTTAATTACGCATCACATTGATTTAATCAATGAGAAAACCAAAATTAGGACTGAATTCGTCTAAAATGTTGCCCTTAGAGTAGGAAATACATTATGTCTGTAATACAAAACTGTAGTTCTCAGCCTAGTTCAACTGTTATGCCTTAATTCAAAACGAAGTAAATATACTTTTCGACAGGCATATTAAGGAAATTGATAACGTAAACGTGGTGGGAGTTGTTCCCAGCAATGACCATCAATCAAGCCCTCAGGTAACCAGTGTTAGGGCTAAATTATTTTTAAATTTGGACTACTGCACTTAGACATTGTATTTCTAATCTCAAGGTGGGTAAAATCTAATAGCCTATATAAAATCCAAAACCAGCTCACTCACTCACTGACTGATCACAGTACCTCAAAAACGATACCACCTAGAAACTTGAAATTTGGTACACATATTTGCTCATAGGCACTAGAGGCGCACTAATAAAGAATTTTAAAATATTTGGCCTGTAAGGGTTAAAACAACCCCTAAAACAATAAATATTGTGTGTTACATATCTTAAAAACCCTACCTCCTAGAAACGGGAAATTTGATACACGTATTCGTCACAGGTGCTAGAGGCACAATAAGAAAGGATTTTAAAATATTTGACCTGTAAGGGTTATAGCAACCCCTAAAACAATAAATATTGTTTGTTATACTTTACTTAAAGCCAGAAAGCTGAAATTTTGTAATCTTTTCATTTCATACAAGATACATATAAATGTAAACCAGTATTAGATTTTGTTACGTGCTGCTTAGGGGTGAAAAGGTGATAACAACCTCTAAAAACATTAATATAAATTTTTATTTTTCCTTAATAGCTAGAGAGTTGAAATTTTGCACATTTATTTCTTACAAGATACATACATTTAACAAATAAACCAGTTAAACATTTCGTCCGGTTCTGCTGAGGGGGTGAAAATTTAGTAACAACTCCTAAAACTATAAATATTAAATGAAACAACCCCTAAAACAAAAAATTATTGTTTGTTATATATCTAAAAAACCCTACCACCTAGGTATGTGAAACGTGGTATACGTTTTTGTCATAGGGTGCTATAGGCGCACACTAAGAAAGGATTTTAAAATATTTGGCCTGTAAGGGTTGACACAACCCCTAAAACAATCAATTTTGTTTGTTATATATCTAAAAAAAACGCTAACTCCTACGAACTGAAATTTGGTAAACTCATTTTTCGTACGGGCTAAAGGCCACCTAAGAAAGGATTATTAAATATTTGGCCTGTAAGGGTTAAAACAACCCCTAAAGCAATAAGTATTGTTTGTTATATATCTCAAAAACCCTACCACCTAGGAACAAGACATTTTGTACACGTATTTGTCATAGGGGCTGGATGCGCAATAAGAAAGGATTTTTAAATATTTGGCCTGTTAAGGTTTAAAAACCACTAAAATAATAAATATTGAATGTTACATATCTCAAAACCCTATCTCATAGGAACGAGAAATTTGGTATACGCATTTTGCATATGGGCTAGAGGCTCATTAAGAAAGGATTTTAAAATATTTGGCCTGAAAGGGTTAAAACAACCCCTAAAACAATAAGTATTGTTTGTTATATATCTAAAAAAAAAAACTACCTACCAGGAACGTGATATTTGGTACACGTATTTTTCATAGGCGCTAGAGGCGCATTAAGAAATAATGTTTAATTATATGACTTTTAATGGTTGAAACAACCCCTAAACCAATAAAAATTGTGTGTTATAATTTCTTTAAAGCTAGAAAGCTGACATTTTGTACATTTATTTCTTATAAGATTCATATAAAAAAATGAACCAGTTTTACGTTTTATCACGTTCTGCTAAGATGTGAAATTTAGAAACAACCCCTAAATCTATAAATATATTAATTTAATACCGCCAAGAAACGTTACATATTTGGTACACATATTTCTCATAGGCGCTAGAAGCGCACTAATAAAGGATTTTAAAATATTTGGCCTGTAAGGGTTGAAACATCCCATAAAACAATAAATGTTGTTTTCCTTAAAGCTGAAAGTTTGTACATGTATTTCTTACAAAACACATATAAAAAGTAAATGAGTTTTATATATTGTTACTTGCCTCTAAGTTATAGGTTGTGGAAATGTGATAACAACCCCTAAAAACAATACATATTTATTTTTACATTTTCTTTAAAGCTAGAGAGCTGAAATTTTGTACATTTATTTTTTACAAAATACATATAAAAATAATCCAGTTTTACAATTTGCTACAGGCTGTTAAGTGTTTAAAATGTAATAACAACCCCTAAAACAATAAATATTAATTGATATTCTTTCCTTAAAGCTAGAGAGCTGAAAGTTGGCACTTATTAATTGTAAGAAAATATTTTAGATGTAAGCTGATCAAAACAATCGGATCTATACATTCGCATATTAAAGACGTATCTGGGTGATCTGCAAACATCTAGCTAAGACTGTGATTTACCAGTATGTAGATTTAGCGGTTGAAAAAAAAAACTCTCTTCGCTCTGATTTTTTTATTGATTCAATTTATTCGGCACACATAGCGTGACGAAGACGATTGACGGGCAGCCAGTGAACATTAAATACCAAACTAATTGAAAATAAGGGCCTACATGTTATAATTCACTTTCCGTGAAATAATAGATGAAGAAAACGAGAGAAAAATATTGCGATTAATTATGAATCATAGTGATGAAAAAAACAAATTCCCTGTAGCGAAGCACGGGTATTCAGCTAGTCCATTATATATTTTTAAATATTAAATTTATATTATATAATCTTGGATAACAGACCAAAACGTGTTCTTTTGACCGCGATCGTAGCTCATTGACCACTTCCAACCTTATATATCACAATAAGAGTCACTGCAATAGGTATATTTCCTATGGAAATTCGATAATAATACGTAGTGTCTCAAATAACAAAATTCACTAGCCAACTGTGAGTACATAGATTTTGTATAACTAACAGCTGTGTAAAGTTCTAGAAAATAATTTGTAATTTATTTACTGTAATTACATACATAGTTTCTTGTATTCATTATTAGCACCAGTATAGTGTTTTAAATTATTATTTTATAAAAACACAAATTTATATTAAAACTTCTTACAAAAATATAACATTTTTAGAATCTGTATAGGCAACATAATGAAGAAAGACTGTTTTTTGAGGGAGAAGGATCATAGACTGAAACAAAAAATATTTTAAAAAGGCTCGTAATGTATTAGCAAAGGTTAGATAATAAACCTCGTCCTGTCTGAAATAACTTGTATAGGTTCAAGACTTGTATGGTATTTGCTGCTTGATTGTAGAAAATCTCGATATCTGTACAAGTTTGTAAAATATTAATATTGTTTAAATATACAAGCTGATAATTCACTTTCAACAGAAATGCTCCAAAATCGTCTTGCCATCGGAGCTGCAGGCTTACCGACTCCTCTGGCTGAAACTATCTAAAGTTGTCTGTGGGGCTGGTGCTGCGACCTCAATACCGATGGTTCAACTGATATTACCTGCATTCTCATTTATGATCGTGTATGGCTACTTCCTTACGCAGAACATCTCTATATACGTAAAAAACAAATTCGAATATTATCCATATGACATAATCTTTTATGGAGAAAGAACTGTCAAATTCTGTAGTGTCTGTCTAATTATCTGCCAGAAAGGATATGGCGTATCAAAAAAGGTAATTGTTAATATAGTATACAATTAGTGTTATACAATAAGTAACTAGGCAATGCAAGTTTTAGGCAACATACACAAAGAACACAATAACAAACATTTAAAAACTTGCAAAGAACAGAGTGAAGTAGAATAGTTATATAGAGAGATTCTTAGAATTTGTATGATTTTTGAAAACCGTTTTATGATAACCCACGTAAACCAAGGAGAACCGATTCTCAGCGGTTTTTTGATGATTTTTCATATTTGCAGAACAACAATTTGTTGGACAACTTCAGATTCGTATTTAGCTAAAAAAAAAAAAAAAAAAAAACAATTACACAAAATGTTTCCACTTCAAACTACCATTTTACTGGACTACAAGATGGAGGTCAGATTCAATCCAACACAACCCTAATTGTTTTTTCCTTCTTCTTTTACTTATTTAGAAATTAATTTTAACTTATTTAGTAATTATTATTATTAAATAAATGTTTATTATATTTGTATCCGGTAGGTAACACTAATCCAATGCTGATTTTAATGATTACTGCCGTATCGGGCTACGTGAGGCCATTATTAGAAAATATATAAGGTGTTATTTGTATTTTTTAATGATCGTTCCATACGCAGCTCGTTAACATTTAAAGTAAATTAAAACTAAGCCGTTAAAATTTGCGCCAAACCCACAAATTCAAAAACCACCAATTATAATGAATTATACTCAATCGTGAATACAGTCCACACGTAACAATACACTAGACCAGGGGTCTCCAAACTAAAAGGATTTGGTCCGGCCCGCAGACACCAATAAAAAAACGTTTTGTTTTAGATTTTGAGAGTGTGCAATGTTGTTAAAAATGCAGGAGGGAAAACCCAATGGTGTTACACTGCATTGTTCACCAACTAGCACTTTGTGGGAAACCCCTTGACGTGTCAGAAAAAATGGAAGTAGTGGTAAAAACTGTAAATTACATCATATCACATTCTCTTAAACACAGACAGTTTAAGAACTTTTTGTCAGAAATAGAAAGCCAGTACCCAGACATCCCATATCATTGTGAGGTGCGTTGGCTAAGCAGAGGAAAGGTGCTTATGAGGTTTTTTGAGCTACGCCAAAAAATTGACATTTTTATGATTGAACAGAGCAAGTCAGTAGAAGAGCTTTCGAGTGATCAATGGCTATGGAGAATTGCATTTCTTGTTGATATTACCACACAGCTTAATATTTTAAATTTGAAACTTCAAGGCAAGAGTTCGTTTGTAAACGATTTGTTTCAGTACGTGAAATCTTTCAGATTGAAACTAGTACTTTTTTAAAAAAAGTAGGAAAAACAGTTTTGGACCATTTTGAAACTTGCAAAAACTTTGCTAGTGAAACAAGTGTGCCGTTTCCATCTCAATATGCAGCACAAGCTATTTCAAAACTATGTGAGGAGTTTGATGAAGCAACTACTTCAGAAAAGATCAACCTATTAAAAAATCCATTTAAATATCAAGTAGAAGATGCTTTTACAGAACTTCAGCTCGAGCTGATTGATCTTATGTCAAATGAACACTTAAAAGAATGCTTCTCCGAGTGTTACAAAAATTAAGATCTTCGTCCTTTTTACAGGTATGGAACTAAGTAACTAAGTTGTAATAATTATTTTTTTTTAATATCTAAATTTAATTTAGGTTTTTATTCCAGGTCGTTAAGTGATGAGTTCAAAGCAATAAAGAGTTTTGCGAGAGATATGATAACTATATTTGGTTCCACATATTTTTTCGAAGATGACACATGTGAAATCAAAATACAGGTCAATGTTGTCGGATAAGCACCTAAAAGCTATGCTCACTATTGGTAATACAAATTTTAATCCAAAATGGACAGACATTGTGAATAAAAAACAGATGCACTCATCTCACTAAAAATAAAGACAGGATTTTCTTTTCAAAAATGTTTGTGTTACATATTTTAAGTTTAAATAAATAAGTATAATTCTCCTGAGTGTTTTGTCTTTTAACCTTTGTATTTAAAATGCGTATTACTTTTTATTTAACTTTAACCAATAAAAATTAATTATGTTGGTATAAAAAAGAGTTAAAAATCATATATAAGTTAGACTCAGATACACATAAAACTTACGTTTAAAAATTAATTTATTTGTAAAAATAGACTGGAAATGCTTAAAAACACGGTTTCCAAGTGTCAAATTTTCCACCCTGGGGGACAAGTCGCTCAGACCCTGTTGGCCCGCCATACCACTTAGAAATTTCAATACGGCCCTTGGGTAAAATAGTTTGGAGACCCCTGCACTAGACAGAAAGTTTACAAAAATACACATATAAATGTTTTTAAAAGTTAAAACGGTGAAAAAGTTAAAAGCATACGATATTGGTCAAGGCGCACTTTTCAACGAACGGTTAGCGGCTGGCTAGTTTATTGTTTAATAGTTTTCGTTACCTAACTTAGAGTCGCTTTTCCTGTTTTTGAATCTTGATAACGCTGTCATATAAATTATTGGGAGTTATAATCCAAAGCCAAAATAGTTTGTGATTTTTTAATGATTTCTCATATTTGCCGACAAAAAACCATTTGTTGGACAATTCAGATTCGTATTTAGCTCACCAAGAAGCATAAAGAAAGCCACAAATACAATAAAATTGTATGTCAAACAATCCACTTCAAACTACAAATTTACCGGACCAAGGTTTTTCAAATATACAATACATGATAAATTTGTTATGCAATGCAACCCAAAATGTTTATAAAGGTTTACCATTATACTTACATGAATTTATCTATTTAATTTACATAATAAAGAAAAATTTCGAAATGCCACTTATCATATAAATTTGTTAGATTCTTTTAATAATGCCAATTTAAAGCTCTTTAAAAGAACTATTATTACTTTATATACTATATTTAATTATTGTATTCTATATTTTATAAGATAAATGCTGCGATATATAAAACCTATACAATAGGGTATAAAATCCAAGTTGATTCGGGTTGAATGTAAGAGTATTCGCTTCGCTCAACCACACTTAAAACTTAAGTTTAAACTACAGTGTAGAGTCAATGTTATGTAGATGTTTTCAGTATGTTAATATAGTCTCGATTAAATTAATTTATATTCAT
Source organism: Philaenus spumarius (assembly GCA_018207615.1). Taxonomy (NCBI): domain Eukaryota; kingdom Metazoa; phylum Arthropoda; class Insecta; order Hemiptera; family Aphrophoridae; genus Philaenus; species Philaenus spumarius. Next base: position 15,354 of record JAGFPH010018776.1, read on the forward strand.
GTTGCTATCTCTGTTCGTGTTTATTTTGCATATAGCTGTTTTGAATTAAGAAATTTTGAGTACAATTAATTATAATTGGTGGTTTTTGAATTTGTGGGCTTGGCTCAAATTTTAACGGCTTAGTTTTAATTTACTTAAAATACTACTATTTTATAATAATTTCTAAACTTTTCACACAAATTTTAGATGTAGGCCTACTGAAACATTACTGACGAGAAATAAAAATACATTGAAAGTAATTGACGACTCTAAAAAACTATTAAATAAAAGGTTAGCAAACAAACAATTCTAATAAGAAAACCGTTAGAGGACCAATCAGAACTCATTTCCAAGAGTTCTACGCTCAACTACTGATTTTACAGTAAACGTTTTTCTATTGTAAATTTGACTTCAGATGACTGGAAATTACAGGTTTTAATAATAAATAAATAGCAAAAGTAAATATTCTAAATATGCACCTTTTTTAATACGTGTATCTAACTACCACTTTCTAATTTTGCAGATTAAAGCCAGGGGTGAACCTAGGTATTTATTTCGGCGTTCATTAAATGTTTTTCTTAACAACTCGGCCTAATTGTACACATCTAGTAAGTTTTGCTAGCTAATGTTTTTTTTATCATA
>JAGFPH010018777.1:0-15973 GCA_018207615.1 Philaenus spumarius
ATAATAATGGTTTTAATAACTTCCAAAATGCCTTGGGACTAGTTTTACTAATAATGTTTCAATAATAATATTTTAAATAATATCTGCCTTGGGACTAGTTTTAGTAATAATAGTTTTAAATAATATCTGCCTTGGGACTAGTTTTAGTAATAATGTTTTATTATTATAAGCTATAACTATAAGCTCTGGGTATAAAAAACACAAACACAAAATTACACCGTAAAACATAACAACTACAAAATAACAAAAAGACATCATAACACAAAATCAGTGACACGAATTAAAAAAAAAAAAAACTAAGTTGTTCAGTATTTTACACGAAAATTAAAAAAAAAACTTTGCATTTATTGTTTATTTAACTCTGTACTGCGAGGGACGTCAAGCCCCTCTTAAAAGGTGCAGCTTGCCTAGTCGTTATAAGTAGTAATATGAATGTTTGGCTCGGGACGTCTTACTGCACCCAACGTAAGAGGTTGCTTATAAACATTTGTTATTAAAGTATTTTATACTTCATAATTTAAATATATTTCCAAGTGACAAAGCGAAGTAGTTGTGCATACGAAAGAGAAACACGCACAAAATAACACGGTACATTATAAATTCTTAGTGATTTACTCGTTTAAAATACAAACAACAATGTAAACAATATCATATTGTATAATTTAAACTGTAGTAGAAAAGTGTTCTAAGAAATCAGATGCAAAGTTTGTGGTTAGAACGTGGGCGGAGGTAATCGATCCTTGGTTAGATTCCACTTAGTCGGAGTAACCATGTCAGATGAAGTCGGAACTAGGGATCGATTTTCTCAGACCCTTCAGTACAAGCATGAATGCTAATCAGAGAGCCAACACTACGACACCTGCTGTCATTCGTGTCAACATTTGTAATGAATTGTAAATGTTTTGAATCTGTGGGTATAAGAATTTTATTCAATGCTCCGAAGAAGTAATTACCAATTTGTTCACCGTATAGATTCGTTTCGGATTAGTATTTGGGACAGGTTATATGAGTTGGACAACTCATTCATAATAACTAATGTTGAACTATTTAAGCTACCAAAGAGTATGTCTATATACATATACATTTTGCTAGGGGAAACCCCCGCCCGCTCCGCACGCCATCCGTTGGAACCTTGTGTACACGCAATCACGTTGTTTTCTTTATAATAAAGGTGTAGGATTAATAATAACCTTAAAGCTAAGGCGGTAAATAATCTTAGATGTTCAAATCAAATTATTTCGTACATTTCATAACAGCAGTTATAATAAAGGTTAAAAGAACCAGCAAGTCTCAGGTCTAAACTTCAATAAAAACCTAACCTAAAAGTTAGAAATACAAATAATTACTTCAAAGTTTGAAATCAGCTCTTAATGGATATATTAAAGCAAACCTGTTATTTTATTCAATTTGTTGATATGGTAATAAATGTAAAGACTTGTCTTGGTTCATCAGTCTAGGACTAACCAAAGACTTTTTGCCGACTAAATTTACAAATATTGAAATAAAAATGTTTTTATAAAAATTAATTATAGCCTATGTTACTCAGGGATAGTGTAGCTTTTTATTGCTAAAACTATTTTTTCAATCGGTTCAGTAGTTCCAGTGATTACCCCCTACATACAAACAAACAAATTTTACCTCTTTATAATATCAGTATAGATAATATAATTTTACAAAAGCGATATTAAACAACACTCAAGAGATAAACAGTCTTTTATGTTTTTCTCAAAACTATGAAAATTTGACTAAGCTATGGAATTCAACTAGTTGGTTATAACTTGCCGGAACACGTTATAAAACAAAGCTAATGGCAATGTTGCAACGGCTTGTTTTCTTACTACATGCAATTTGGTTAAGACTATCACTACATTACTATGATTACGGCCAGGCAATCAGATATACGTGAACTGAAGTTTGAACATTACGAAAACACATTAGCTCGCCTGTGTAAACATACTCTTTAATAAGCTAATTGCAATGACAGAGCGGCATGCGTTCATAACATATTTTTTAGTGCCGGGAGGGATAGCGAAAGGGGATGAAATGGGACTCACGGCGCCGGAATTCTGTCAAATATCTGGTACAGATCTGAACTTCCCTTTAACCCACTGATCGTGTTTGTTATTTACGCGCGACTCTGATGAAAAGTGAATCTATACTCGGCTACAATCAATAGCCGAAGCCATTTATGTTGAGGGCATCTAGGTACTTACTCAGCCTCGTTATCTTCATTAGTATTACTGAACTGTTAAGGTCCACTTCAGGAAAAACAAAGGTAATTATTGCAAATCTTGGTATACAAACTTGTTCGCTATACGATCTTAAGTGCTTGATTCAAATTTTTCGTTAAAAACTTAACAATTATAGAATTAAAAAAAAATATTTTAGGCAGAATTTATAAATTAAAGATAGTTGTATAATGTTGACAAAGGTAATTCTAGTGTAGTCATGAATAAAACTGATTATGACAACAAAATAACACACTGCTTTGATGAGAACAACATTTCAAAACTCAACAATGAACTAAGAAATATAGCAACGAAATTAACAAATGTATAAATTCATGCACGCAATTAAATCCAAAAAAAGGATGCTAAGTTATTTAAAATGATCAATCAGCACTTAACGTACATAAAATAGATACATATATTAGACTTTAGTAAATTTTACTACTACACCTATATACAAAATATCAATATTTGTAGACATAATCGTCAGAAAAGAAATTAATTTTAACGTTATCGCCTGGAAAACGAAGAGCATTCGCGTAATGCTCATAGGCTTAATAAGAAATTAGAAACATAAGGTCACACGCAGGTATAAATTCAACTTTTAATGTGCACGCTCTACGGACACAATAACGATAAAATAACAACGATAACAACAAATAAATAAACAATAACAGCTTGTCATAAGGCTGTAAAAGACCCTGTTACATAACAATGGATAAAACATAACATGGTATTGAGTTACGTAAATGTATATTGTTTTCAAATGTTTCCAAATACATTCAACCGATGGAGGAATGCTAACACCATATTAATTATTATTTTTAATTTTTAATAAATTACCTGCTTACACGCTTCCTCAGCAAGGGTTATATTAACTAAATTACAAGTGAAAAAAACATGGACCAAGACCGGGATTTGAACCCAGGACCTTTGCCTTTCCGGCAGTAAAACCATACAAGTGAAAAATAGTATTTCCCTGTATACGGCGTGGCGTGACCCGGAACCCAGCAGAACGACACCCCAATGCACCGTAGCCAAAGTCCGTGTAACGATACCGTGAAGAACAGCTATGAATTAATCGTCAGATCCAAAACATTAACATGAAACCTAACCACATTACAACATCTTTCGATATCGTTAATTTATATACTAATGTACCCGGTTAATGAAAACATTCGCAACTCAATTGCAATATATGAAATCATTTCCTTATTACCAATAATCCTGAAACAGTATTACTTTGATTTAATGGGCCTAAACAGACGGATTAGCTATGGGCTCCCCTCTTTCTAGCATATTGGCGGAGTTATACAAGAAACAATTTGAAGAATCTCACATTTTTTTCGGGAAAGAACAAATATGTAAATAGAATAGTTTATTATTTTAGATATGTGGACGACACCCAATGTTTGTCTGATTGTACCACCAGACAACTAAATATATTGCAGAATTACCTAAATGACTGTCCATGTAAGTAACTTCACAGGGAGGTAAAGAGGAACAACACAACATTATAAATCGTAAACATAGCTTTTATGATAAATACAGTAATAAATAAATAAGCGAAGTATTTCAGCTCACACAAAGATAGTTTTACTGTAAAAATTCAACACTTTCTTCTTGCAAATTTTTAAAACTCGGTTCTCTCTTAATATCCTTGCCATACAGAAAGGTAAACGGAGCATATATACTACGTCTACCTCCTAAACCTAAACTCCCATTCCGTTAGAGTTTGAGTTAATAGATGGAACAATTTATTGCCGTCAACACCCAGATTAAAATTACTTCAATGTGAATGGGAGAGACTTACAATTAGAAATTTTAAAAATATCTACTTACTAATCTGAGATGAACGCTTATTAAATTTATATATAATTAATAAGTAATTACATGTATTATTAATTATAAAAACCCAAATAAATAGTTTTTAATAAGGAAATAGTGATAATGTAGGTCTCTACTGAGTTTTGAGTGAAGGAATCTTGACTTAGCGGTTCCGCGTAATATGACAAAATTTCAACGCGCACTAGCGGCTACACGATTTGGCCAAAATAAGTGATTATAGCAGAATGCAAGCAATTTTGTAATTACAAGCATAGTTTTAAATGCAACTAGTCCATTACACTTAAGAACTTGAAGCCTAGCTGAAACAATCTGTGGTAACAGGATATGTACTCCCGAGCTCATCTTTGTCATTAAACCCCATAGACATCTTGGGAAGCGTGGCATTTTACATGTGCAAGTTATAGATTATTCGAGCTTTGTATTTTTAAAGTATTTTTGAGTGTAAATACAATTCACAATTAATTGGTCAAAACAAAAAGTTTTTAGTATCACTTTGATAAGATAATGTAAATGAAAGGGGCCACTTTGCCATTCTACCATCTAGGCCTCTTGAGAAGCGTGCTTTTTCCCAGTGCCACTTATACACTAAATTTGTTAAGTACAGTTTTTTAAAGTGTAAATACAATTCAGAAGTTATCATTATAAAAGTTTCTTGGTATCATTTGATGAGGTAAGTAAAGAAGCGGTACGTCCTCTTTGCCATGCAATCCAATAAGCATCTTGGGAAACGTGGTATTTTCCCTGTTCCAGTTATAGTCTAAGTTTTTGAAGTGTTTTAAAGTGTAAATACAATTTTAAAGTTTTCTTAATCAAATGTTCTTGCTATCACTTTGATGAGATAATGTAAAGAAGAGGTAGTCCTATTTGACATTCAACCCCTAAGCCTCTCGGGAAGCGTGTTATTTTCCCTGTTGCAGTTATAGACTATTTTTTTAAATACATTACAGTGTAAATAAAATTCACATTGTTCAAAATAAAAATTTCTTTGCTATCACTTTGATGAGCTAATGTAAAGAAGAGGTAGGTCCTCTTTGCCATCCAACCCCCTAGCCTGTTGGGGGGAGCGTGGTATTTCCCCTGTTCCAGTTTTAGACTAAATTTTTAAAGAATAAATAAAATTCATAATCGTTCAAAATACGTCTACAAATTTCTTGATACCACTTTGATAAAATAATTTAAAGAGGTTCTTCTTTGCCATTCAACTTGAAGAGGCTAAATAAGAGGATACGAAAGGAAATATGCCACCTATATAGGAGTACATCTGCATGGTGAGTTTGTGGAAATGGCTAAATACTATATTTGAAAAAATAACACCTAAAGGAAGATAAGAGGAAAAGCAGTGATGTTGTTTATTAAGATTGTCAGTCATTAGGATTGGAAAGAGCGAAAACACCGCAAAACTTATACCCAAAAGCTTATGGTATGGAAGTTGGTGATTGCTTTATTAAAATTATCGAAAGGGGTGTCGTACAAGGGGGTAATAGAAGGATAACGCCTATTATCGAGATTAATCAAGTGATGTACGGCATCATCTCGACAGCATCATTAAGGGTGGGTTGGGGTAATTGCCACTTTCAATTTAATAGTTAAAGTAAATTTATTGGTTTTATTACATTGATAGATGCACCAATCTTTGGATAGTGTACGCATTTTACCTGCATGTACACATTGTAACTAGTATAGTATTTATTTGAGTGAATTCACAAACATTCATATCTACTTTCGAGTTTTTATAGTAAATTTCTTTTCTGGAGTTTAAGAGAACACTAGGATTACAGTAAATACCCAAGCAGACTATACCACCAGAACATTAAAATAAATCATGAAGGAAATGCTTTTAAACAAATTTACATAATGCTGTAAATCTCAGGCCCTTCTCAAAATCTAATATTGGGTACCAACATCAAAAAATCTGAGCGTTTATCATCGCCTAGAAGTCGAAGAGCGTTCATAAATTTAACGTTCATAAATTTAATAAGTAAATTGAGATTTCCAAAATAAATCACACACAGGCACAGAAATCAACATTTAATTTACACATACTATTAAAACTACTTGGCAATAACGATCGAATTTTTAACATAATAACAACTTGTTACGGGGCTATAAAGGGTCCGGTTACATAACAATGAATAAAACTCTAATTAAAACCAAATAACAAGGTAATAATCTTAACGTGGCATTTATGATAAGTAAAATATGTAGTTTCGATAAAACCACAAGTATTTTTTAATATTACCAATCACATTCAAACGATGGACTACAATATGCTAACACCAAAATAATAGTCCGTATGCCATCACGCAGAATCCTCTGAAAGCAATTCAGTAGGTATGCCTTATTACGAACATGTTTTAATTTTTCACAATTTAAAAGAAAGTGATTGATGGAAAGGAAATTAAGACAATAAAGACAAAGTGGCTGTCCCAATGAAGTATCAGAAACCCGTGAGTAAACACAGAATGACCACGTAGACGAGAAACCACCACTTCTCGACGGCTTTGGCGGATTGAAGATACCCATGGCCGAAAAGTATCCTTAATTTGTCGGAGTTTATTGTTTTATACCGCCACCCACTCAGCTTCCCACTGTCTAAATAAGGTTTGCTTTAAAGATGCTGTTAGTGGCTTTCTTAGCAGCTAAGTCTGCCTTAGTAATTCACTGAATCCGCGTCCATAATGTTGTAAATAGTTTTTAACGCAAAATTAATTTAATCGTGACCATTTATATCTCAATCCCTCCTCACTCAAAACGTAATATTGGTTACCAACATCACTATTTCTAATACACTACTAACGACTCCTCCACAAAAACGAAAATAGTAATAAGTACACAATTTAGAAACAAACAAAAATCAGGAATACAACATCATCTTCTTAAAGTCCCACTGTAGCCCAGTCGGTATAGGTTAAAACTACCAGTAATTTGCAATACAGCTGATTTTTTTTATAAGTACCTTAAAGTATGTAGATTAACATAAAAAAAGTTTACCAGATTACAATCGTTGGTTAATTTAACGATATGAAGCAACTCTAGTCACACTAAACAAAAACCTTTTCCCAGAAACACTATTACAGGTTTACAAAACTGACACATTTAAACGCCCACGCACATTAGAAAAGGTGATAAATGTAGCTCAACTGAATAAGAAATCATCCCTTTGTAGCAAATTTCCATAGGAAAAATTTTGCTTTTCCCACTTATGGTAAGACCCAAGGTCGGGAGTAGCAAATGAGCACCAATCGTGGTACCCAGAACACGTTTTGGGGTGTTATTAAAAATCAATATGAATATATAGGAATTTATATGTGTTCGCACTCTAGCGGCCTCATTTTAAGTCCGATTTGGTTCAAATTTGGTACACATGTTGGTTGTCTACGTCGCACAGTGTGTTATTTTAACAATCTAGGGGGATTTTAATAAAATTCTGAAGGTAAAATAAACCCTTTGAAATTGTTATCTCTAGATTAAAAACATCTAAAATTACTAGAAAATATTATATTTGTTTATGATAGCTCCTCTATTGGTGGATGAGGCATTATCTTATCTTTTTTGATTCAGATACAATTGCTCATTCTTCCACCGCTTCGATTGCACATCAGTTTACAGGTGCGTTTCAAACTGTGCAGTTTACAATTAACTGACCAGCTATTTGTCAGTTTATTCTGTCGTGTTATGTGAGGTTTTGCGATTTTTTCTAGTTAATGAGTTAATGTTCTTTTAGGGCAGTGTTTTCAAATTGTGTGTAAATTTAGTGTGAATTTTTTAAAATTTTATATTTATCAAGGAAAATCTTTACTATATGGTAAAATATGGTGAACAGGTTAGTCGTGTGTTAAAATATAAACGTTTCTTTATAGTAGAATATACCAAATTTGGCTGCCTATACCTGCCGTTTATGTGAATTTTAATTTATTTTAAAATGAATAACATCATCCCAAAATTGGAGCTCTTAGAAATTTGGTGTCAAAACAATAAAGAGAACAGATTTGACGCTTTATTTTCATATGTAATAAACTCATATGGTGATTTGGACTCAAGTGATGAAATTTCTTCACAAGTAAACAGTATTTTAAGAAGTCTTTGTCAGCAGATTGACATTCGATGGCAAAAGTGCCACAGAACCCGAGCAACGTTTTTAAAAATTAATGAAACATGGCTTAAAGGCGATTCAAGTTTTGCCACTAGTGTTTTGGGAACTCAGACATCAACCTCCGGTATCCATGGAAGGCAACAGAAAGGATTTTCTGAATGTTGCGATAAGACTAAGAGCAGGAAAACAAAAGAGTTGGTGCAAAATAAAACATCAGCCGAAATAGCTGTAATTGCCGAATCAAAACTATTCCAAGAAGGAAAACATGATTAGCAGCAGTAGTTAAGGAACTTTTTGAATGTTCGCCACAACGAAGAACTAAGATAAAACATTGCAGAATTGATGTAAAGCCAAAAGAGGGAAAACTAACTTCAGACGAGGCACTTGCCTTAATGATTGATGCGAATCTATCGACGAACCAATATTGTGTAATTAGAGAGCAAGGAAACAGGTTTGTAAAAAACATGTACCCCTCTTAAAATGCTATCAAAGAAACAAAATCGCAATGTTATCCATCTAACATCATCATACATGAAAATAGAGTAGACATCTGTATGCAATCTTTAATTGATCATACATCTCAAAGGCTATGTTTAGCTCAACGAGAAGTTTTAGAAGCAATACCAGACCTGCAGGACATTCGCCTACTGATACAATGGGGATGTGATGGAGCCCAACAAATTCGATACAAACCAAAAGTTTCGTCTGAAGTAACAACTGATGAAAATATGTTCAGTTTTCTATGGTCCCTATTCAATTATATGGTAAAATCGGGCACTTAAAATTGTAATATAGTTGAACTGGGTTATAGTGTATTTGTTATCAAACCCATTCTAGTTTTAAGTATGATAGATGGCAAAGTATGTTCAGCATTATCCACTTACAGTTCATCCCAAGTTTGTTTTTTGAGTGGGACAACACCGAAAGATATGAATAATCCTAAAGTAATTGCTGAAAAGACTATTGATGAAAAAAACTTGCATTTGGCCTTAGTCCTCTAAACTCCTGGATTAGATTCATGTAATGTGTGCTTCACATCTCTTATAGATTGCCGTTGAAAGTCTGGCGAGTTATGGGCGAAGAAAACAAAAAAAATTTTAATGACAGAAAAAAGCATATTCAGGAGACATTTAAACATGAAATGGGTCTCCTGGTAGATACGCCTACACAACAAGCAGGCAACACTAATGACGGGAACACTGCGCTGATTTTTCCGTAACGCTGATAAATCAGCAGAAATAACTGAAATTGACTCCCGTTTGATAAAAAGATTTCAATTAATATTAGAGGCTCTGAATTGTGGGTACTCTATAAACTCAGACGCTTTTGAAACTTACACGAAAGAAACATTGGACTTGGAAATTACCTATGGTACCCCATGCCGAGTTCCGTTCACAAAATATTGTGTCATGGCGCAGCAGTAATACAGTCTTGTATTATTCCTACTGGCCAGTTTTCTGAGGAGGCGCAAGCATCACGAAAAAACAAGGACAACAGGAAGTACCGGGAGTTGTTCACGAGAATCCTCCAGAATATTTACGAATACAGATCTCGTCCATCGACTCCTCACATCATCAGACCCATTCATCGCAGCAAAAAGACACATTGCCCCTAGAAGAGGTTCTAAGAAAGTTCGCTCACGAGATGTAATAACTTTGCTTCGTGCAGAACTTTTGGACTGCGGCTCCAACGATGATGATAGCGAAGGAGAATCCTCATCTGTAAGTGATTGACTCACCACCTCAGCCGATAGATATTTCGGTGCGTTATGTACACGCCACCAAATACATTTGTTATTTAAGTTGACTTATTTCAGACACATTATTTATGACGACGTATTTTATCGGATGTACGAAGTACAATCCGTACAATAACAATGTTCACATAAAGCCATGACAAACACTTTAAAACTAATTATTTTAGCTGTATCATTGAGTGTTTTCTTTTATTTTTATTAGTTATTTAGTGGTTAGTGGTTACACTTTGTCATACATTTTCTAAGGTTACAAATTCCAGTATATTTTAAAATGTAATTAATCATTTTGTAATTTTGTAATTTTTAAGTCATGCATTGTTTTACAAGTATCAAGTTTTATAAAATATTAAACCGTATCAACTTTTTATTTTTCGTTTGAAATGTTTAAGTTTAGTATAATTATGTAAAATAAAATTAAATCGTTACTGGAGTATCTATAGTTTTGTAATTAGAATGTTTATCTCTTATAATTATCGCTCATTAAAAAAAAAAAAAAAAAAAGAACGGTATATTTTGTAAAGCTAAAAATTTGTATTCGTGCTTTAAATCAACATAATTTCCACGTTCCACATGCGATTGTCTTTAAAACACCTTTTTTTTTAATGAAACTAACCAAATAACAATCAGCATTATTATATTTGAATTTTGTCCTCCTAGATCCAACAAATATCACACTGTGCGTCGCTCGGACGAGTTCGTTAGCCAAAAAATCCAACAACCGGAAGCATGTTTTTTGACAGGAAGTAACTATTTTCTTATATTTTTCCTACGTGAATGAATTTTTTAGAGTTTTAGTTTCTACAAATATTAATGTAGGATGCTAGTTCCCCCAAAATCGATCAAAACGTAAATACCATAAAAGTACCTGGTTCAAAGTCATGTGCTGGATTTTACCGTGGGGTTGGCGTGCGACACATTTTGCAGCTGCTCAGCACCGTCGGCGTCGTGAATATACCTATTACCCAAACTGTTGGTTGAAACCTAAAACATAGGCCTATAAACCTAATTTTGGAAATTTGCTCAACTCACGTCAACGGTTTAGCAGCGTGGTCGAATTATTTTTTTTTATCATAGTAAATAAAAAATATTTCAACTGGACTGACGTGTGGATTATGTAAATATAGAAGCATAATAAAACTAATTGCAGATGTAATTTGTTGCATGTTGTTGTGGGCGTGTACTAGTGAGTCATGAAGGGCAGCTGATCGTACGTGCCTAGTCGTATCTTGGGCTGCAATTAATATTGGGTTAAAGGTGGGAAGGAATAAATCAATGTCACGGTAGAACGGAAGAAGCAGGAATATAAATTTGAGAAACAAACATTCGTCCAACCCTGTCTAATTTATACATATTTCTTTTAAAACATTTCGTTAGTTTAAAACTGAACAATAATATGTTTGTACAATGAGTTTAATTGCTCATTGTTCTGTAAACAGAGGCGAATTTAAACTTATATGACTTTTCAATTAAAATTAGGATTTGATTTATCACTATAACTTTGATTGGTTCCTTCTTCCCTGTATGTTGTCTTGATAATTTCATGAAATGTACTGAATTTGTCAGCTAACAGTCAGCAGAAAAACATCTCTGTTACACTAAAATAGTGGTCGTGTGACATCTCCGTTACTAAACCTAGCTGCAGCTGAAAATACTACGTTACTAAGATTTCAAGACTACTTTACATTGTACACGTTTACTTTTACTAGTGACTACTATTCTCATCGACTAATGTAGAATTTACCAGATAAGGCTTTTAAATTAATGGGTAATACAGTAGTCAATTTTGTTTGTCGACACTTGCATTTTCAAGAATTACTTGCATTTCAATTGACGAATTATGAGTTTGACTTGTTTTAAATTTACCAGTATTCAAAGACATGTATTTTGTAAATTTGCTTCTAAAACCACATTTTTACTTTTATAATTAAATTCATTATATAACCATAGGGCATAATTTTATTATATACGGTTGTTCAGTCTCATACGTAACTTTAAAGAAACGTTTTTGATTGGTCTACCTAAAAGCAAAACTATACATGGTGTAGACAAGTATACGCCCCCTTTCCTAAGGAGGCGAAAGGGGGGTAAGTTAAGATTTTCAAATGGTAAAGGGGTCGAGTGGCAGCTCTTTTAAAAAATCTATTGAAAAGAAGATTATTGGTTAAAATAAAGTTAAAAAATTTCATCTCGTTTAGAAATGGTGGCAAAAAACGTACCAAATTAGAAACAAATGAGGTTGTATACAACAGACAATGTCCTAATTGATTTTTTTAATTTTTTTTTTACGTGAACTTCATTTGAACTGCACAACAAATTTGCATGAACAGTGATATTTTAGTTTTGGTTTTTTGGAGGGGTGGGGAATTTTTAAGAAAATTGGGTCTAGTAACGCATCATGTGAAACGTCCAGAGGGACCCATTCATCAGTGGTAATCTTACTGGTGAAAGATTCTTGCAACTTTTACAAAATGAAGTTATCCCTGCTCTAGAAAATTCGTCGGATAGTTCTACTTGGATTCTACTTGGTACCACAGCTTACGAAGTTGCAAGCTTCTTGGTGTGTTCTATTCCACTTCCTCAGGTAAGAAGTTCAAAAAGACAGTTCAAAAACCACGCAAAATTTAAATACCACCTTAATATTTATATTTAACCAAGCAATTGATGACCCATATATAAGATTTTAATGCTGCTGCAATTGTTCTGATTAACTACCCTACAGAAATCTCTGACCAATAAATATTGAACTCCAGATTTGCCAGGAGATATTGTAATTCTTTTATTCAGAAGTAATAATCATTTAAAGTAAAAAAATACAATAAATTTGTGCTATTAACAAATAATCAAACGTATTATATATAAAACTTCAAACAAAAATAAAAAGTTGCTTAAACAAAAATAAGGATTAGAAGACGTTTAATAATATACAGAAATTAAATTCATCTTTTTGTTCACAATAATACAAACCATTTTTCACACATATATTATAGTAATTATTTGATCTAACAGTAAATCAATATGGTAGTATTTTACTTACTTTACATTGCCATTTTACTATGTTATTTACTTTACATTGCCATTTTACTACGTTATTTACTTTATTTTACTTCATTTTATTAATTTTCGTTAATTTACTCTATTTACTTAAGTTGTCATTTTAAAATAACTTTAGGGGATTTGCTACTGAAAAGAGTGAAATTTTGTATTAGTGATAAAAACGTTTTGAAATTTTTTCCCTGGTGATATGCTGAAAAAATACAAAAATATAAAACATAAAATGTTTGAATTTTATCATGGGAAAAAATACAACTGGGATTTTGATGATTCTGCCGAAGCATTTTTGAAGCGATATAACTCAAAAAGTACTTAATGGATTTTGCTGATTCTTCACTTTTCTTAAAGGTAATACAGTCTACTACAAATTTAGGTAGAATTATGTCGATACACCTCAAATAATTTTTTTTATCTAACTTAACTTCCATGTTTTTAAATTTTTATTTACTGCATTACAAATTATTTTGTAGTTTATGGGTTATCAAAGTGACAAACATAAATCTACATAATTATTTAGCTAAACATGTATAGAGTAAGCGGTAAAAATTCGAATAATGCACTTCAAGTGGTTCTTGAGAAATATCGAATTTAGTCTCTAAAACATGAAATTCTCACATTTCGGGAAATGGCTATTGAATGAAAAAGTGCACTTCAATGTGGAATACAGTGAAAAAATGTGAAAAATTCCTAGGTAAATAAAGCTATTGTGTTTATAGTTTATATTATGCCTGGTTATTTGTTAGAGGGTTATCGATAATAATGAAAATCATAGGTAGGCGTGTTTATACTTTATATTATGTCTGGTTATTTGTTAGAGGGTTATCGATAATAATGAAAAATCATAGGTAGGCGTGTTTATACTTTATATTATGCCTGGTTATTTATTAAAGGGTTATCGATAGTAATGAAAAATCATAGGTAGGCCAAAGCATAATTTTGATGCAACCAGACAGCAAATTGAGATCTGATTTTTCTCCTTTGCAGCGATGTTTAAATTTTGTTTTTCTAGTATATATGTAAAGAAAAAATTACTTCTATTGCATTTTTCATGTGTATTAATTAGGACCTGTAGAACAAAAATATGCAAAAAAAGTTTAAAAAAAATTGATGGTTTTTTACCATTTTCAGTAGCAAATCCACTTAATTCTTAATTTTTTACATTTTTTTTAATGGTCAATATGTTAGCATTGTTAGAGTTTCTTATTATTTTTAATGTATACATTGTAATAGAAACTCCTTAAATGGTTTTATCAGTGAAATTTGTAACCCTTCTTTGTCAGGAACAAAACTTGCCATGTCCTTGAAGGTAAAAAACTACACTATCCATCAGTTCAAAACTCGCCTTGTCCAAAATAGTTCTTAATTCCACTTCTTATGCATGGCATTTACTTAATTTGATTTTGTGTTGGTGATCTAACACTGTTATGCTTATGCCAACCATTTTTTAAAGGAAATAAGTAATGAAACAGTGTTTGTAGATTTCTCAAAATTATTCATTTTGGACTAGCCCCCTCGTAACAATTAGTGCAGACAGCTGTTAGTGCTAAAATTTACTAAGCGTACTTAGTGACTTTCTGTGATAACAAGACAAACATTATTTTACTGCTAAATCTCATTAAAGTGGTGAGTTTTAGCAGTACACAAATTGTTTACAATATTATTTCATTTGCAGAAAAATTTCTAATAGTAAAATTGTTACTTAGTGACTTTTTGCAATAAACCAACGATACATTAATCAGTGGTTAAAAAACAGTAATTTCTAATTATATAATTTCCGTATGGCCAAAACAAAGAATATTTTTAGGTTTATTGTAAAGAGCACAAACAACTTTAGGGTAATAATAAAACGTGTTATTGCATACTGAAACAGTCTTATTAAATGAATAATTTTAGTTTACTCGAAATAAAAAGGTAAAAGCTAAAATAAATTTCTAAGTATAGACATAATATATCGTTATCGTTCCAAACGAGGCGTTGCGAATACATTTTTCTACCGTTTTGTCTGTCGTCTAAATTGTTGAATTTGCTTGCCAGCGCAAGTCATATTGTTACTTATGACCTCAATGAAAACCATTCTTTCTGCTACAATAAAATATGAACATCTCTTGCCAAATATTCTTGGCGTTTAAATGCACAAAGCGATCGCTATAATAAAATTTTACTACTTATGTAATAAAAATACATTGTATCAAATTCAAAACATTCAGTGATGGGTACATACTTACTTTATTTTAATTGTTCTGGCTTTGTTACAAATAATAAGAAAAACATTGAAAAGAAAGAATTAAATTTACTATTTACGAAATTTAAGTTTAACTTTATTAAATTTTAATGTAAAAAATGATTGAATTAATCGCACGAGATTTATATCTTTTTTTAAAAAGAGTTTCGAATTACATACGAAAAGCCTTCACCCAAAACACGCAGTCTGTTGTGTCGATCGATGGAATTCATTACATTAAATACCGACCTGTCCCATTGGCCCAATTTCATAATCGACGTCAATTTTCTATAATTTTCAAACTGCTGCGTTTTAGCTTTAGATAGAGGTTAGTGGAATCGAAGGAAAACCTAAGTCTGAATATATGGGCGTTTATTGATGCACATCATGGTTGGACAATTGAAACAACTCATCTCGACGGCTAAGGTTTCAAGATATTCATAGACGGGCTGTATCTTAAATCTATTACTATTCCGTACCGCCACCCACTCCTTCTCCCACTGTCTAAATAAGGCTTGCTTAAAAATCGGCAAAAAGCCCCTTGACATTATATTACAGTCCACGATAGGATGCAACCGCGTGGCTTCCATAGCAGCTAAATCCGCGCCTAAATGTGCGTTTACACGTGCGAGTTTTTAACTCTCGAGGGTGGTAGAGTCTCAAGAGTAGCAAGTGTAAAGGGTTCCGAGAGTTCTCGCCGAAAGTAGAGGGAGGGCTCTCCGAGAGTTGTAATGTAGCATCATCCTCGCCAGTGTAAAGGGTTCCGAGAGTTCTCG
>JAGFPH010018778.1:0-15973 GCA_018207615.1 Philaenus spumarius
TCGTTTAACATCGAGGATACAATGCACATACAAATTTTTCCGATCACAAAGGCGTTTTGGAACACCCTGTACATATAGGAGGCTTCGACAATGGGTGCGATAAGATGGCGAACTAGGTGGCGACGGATTTTAAATTTAGCAACGTCATTTAACAATGCACATACAAAATTTTCCGATCACCCGGTCGTTTTGGAACACCCTGTATAGGGTGTAATATATCGACAAGATGGCGAACTAGGTGGCGACTGTTTGTAAATTTAACGCCGTCGTTTAGCAATGCACATACATATCTTTCCGATCACAAAGGTGTTTTGGAACACTCTGTATAGGCTGCGATATATCGACAAGATGGCGAACTAGGTGGCGACGAATTTTAAATTTAGCAACGTCGTTTAACAATGCACATACACATCTTTCCGATCACAAAGGCGTTTTGGAACACTTTGTATAGGCTGCGATTTATCGACAAGATGGCGAACTAGGTGGCGACGGATTTTAAATTTAGCAACGTCATTTAACAATGCACATACAAATTTTTCCGATCACCCGGTCGTTTTGTAACCCACTGTACATATAGCAGGCTGTAATATATCGATAAGATGGCGAACTAGGTGACGACAGATTATAAAAGTATCAACGTCGTTTAACATCGAGGATACAATGTATGTACACATATTTACGTTCACCCAGTCGTTTTGGAACACCCTGTACATATAGGAGATGTCCGACAACACCCACCCCCACACCCAGAGAGTCACGTGACCAAATGCGGCTCTCTGATTGGCTCAAACGTAGTCCCATAAAAGCCCATGTTGGGGACAAAGGGTCGGGAGGACTACTTATTCCCGCCACAAACCAAGATATATCAGCATTACTCACCGCTTAGCAACAGAAGTTTTATGTATGTTTAACTTGTGTGACCTTTGATTGGTCTCTGGCTAACAAAGCCGAAGAACGCTTGATAAAAAAAAAACACGAGGCTGGACAAGCAACGCGCTTTAGATCGGTCGTGATCTTATGCTTGGGTAATACACGCTGTAAGTACCTCGTACAACGCCGCTAATAGAATAGTGATTACGATAGTACGAATTATTCTCGTTGGTAATCGTACGCTCCGAGTATTTGGTCGCAAACTATTTTATACCTTTTTTATTCTGTCATTTATCCATAATTCATATTGCTTAATTATACGCCATTCGCTCATGTGCTGTTAACTAACTTTGCAAAACCAAAGATATCGCGAAACCTTAATTAGCAAACCTTGTCTATGGTTTGTACTTATAAACTGTGAACAGTGATATTTTATTTGTGAACAGTGTGATTTGTGACAATTTATTATAATTAATTTGTGTCGAGTGTCTTCGCCAGGTACCTGTGCGCACGTTTACGAACAGCGCCATTGGCCTACACCGTCCTACAGAAATCTACAATACTTCGCTTCAACCAAGGTAGGAAAATGTAAAGTCACAATTCTACAGTTTCAATAATATAGACAAGAATATAATAAAGTATTAATTGTTCTCATTTCAATCTGGTTACTTGTATAAAACAAGTTGGTCCCTCGAATATAAAGGTCTCACAAACTTCAAAACTTTAATTACGCATCACATATTTGGTACCTCGTGTCCGGATTTTAGAGTTGGTTCAATACGCCATTTTCTTTTACAATCTGGTAAAGTAAGCCTGTTACTGCGCAGTCCTTTCACGCAGATAGTCTATGATCGCAAAACCTTAACAGATGTCGCTGCTGCGATACTGGAATCAAATCAGCTAATAGTTTACAGTGTATAACCTCAGTTCAAAGTAACCTTCGTTGTTTATAAACAAGTGATCATCGTTTGAATTTAAAAGACTTTCAAAGTTATTATTATTGAAATAAATTAAACTTATAAATAAACAATATTTATTATTGTTAAATCATTATTTTCAATCTAATTGATATTTCTTAACATTTTGCTTGATTGTGTAAAAGGTGAAATTAATTATTTACAAGCCTTGTTTACATAAAACTAAGTTGTAAAGACAGTAGCCTACTATTATCTCTGTAGTGAATAACGCTTGGAAACAATATACAGCGTTATGTTATTGCTTACTTAATACATTTCTTGCAATTTTAATAATAATTGCTTACGGTCTCACATCTTGACTTATAAAATACGCCTAACATTGCAACCTATTTATTAAAGGACTAGGCCTACTGATCTTAAAACTTTCTATATACAATCGTATATATATATATTTTTTCAAAATATCAATATACTTACCTTCTCATAATAACAAGGTTATATTCATTTATAACCTCAAAACTGTTTGAAATTTGATTTGTCTAATTCCGAATTGGAAATATAAAAAAATAATTATGCGTTTCAATGCATTTCAACGCCAGTCTGAAATCATCTCAGGTCGATTCACCACAATATGTGAATCTGTTCTTTCGATTGCTGAAGCTAGCAACAAAAGCGCGATAACGCCTCAAGTCGAGAAAAAACTTATCGAGTATTACGACAGTATAGTTAAAAAATCTGCAGAATTTGATTCTTTTGTCGATCGGATCGCGTCAGATGAAAATACCACGGATTCGCAAATTAAAGAAGTACTCAAGATACAAGACGGAATTGCTGACTTAGCAGTCACAGCTAAAACAAATATTAAATTAATGTTACCTAATGTTGGATCACCCGATACCCTTAATACGTCAACTTTCTCACACCATTCAGATACAAACAAAACTTAAATTAAGTTGCCTCGAAATTCGCTACCAACTTTCAACGGTAAATTTTCGGAATGGACAACATTCTACCATATGTTTCATACTACAATCCACCAAAACGAGTCGTTATCTACAACAGAAAAGTTTACTTATCTTTTGTCGTGTTTACATGGGGAACCTTTGAATCTGATAAAGGGTCTACCTGTCGCACCACTTAAGTATCGAATAGGTTGGGATACAAGCTGTGACAGATATCAAAACACTCGAAGGTTAATTGGCTATCATATAAATAAAATTATTGACATGCCGACTGTTAATCTTGCCTGTTTTACAAGCATTAGATAGTTTGTAGATGTTTATTCGAAAAACTCGAGAGCATTAAAATGTTTGAATTATGATATTAGTCAAGAATTAACATTATTAACTATTTTGTTAAGAAAACTTGAAAATGAATCACGCAAGAGATTTGAGGACAAGCGCACCTCCGATCATAGTATGCCGACAATTAATCAATCAATGACATTTTTAAACGACGAATGTATACATTTAGAAGACGCAGCCGCAACTCAGAGCGATTCTCTGAAAACAGTTAATTTTAAACAAAACATAAACAAATAGTCTACAGATTTTAAGAAATCTAAACCCATACACAATGTTTATCATGTCACAAAACCTTCAACCGTTAATTGTGCGTATTGTAACAATAGTTCACACAATATATATAAATGTATCGCTTTTCAACATTTAACTCCAAATAAACGCCTCGATTTCATACAAACAAAACGCTATTGTATAAATTGTTTAAGCACTGTTCACACTCTTTCGCATTGCAAGTCTACTCAAACTTGTCACACTTGTAACAAAAGACATCACAATTTGTTGCATCTTAACACGGCATCCGACAACCTAAATCAACCTTCAACCTCAGGTTCAAGATGACTATCAAACAGGAAATCAACTATTGATTCAAGCTCGGTCTACACACAACCTACAGTTTGTTTACCCAATAACGCAAACACGAATTCAAGTTTTAATCGCAGTAATAGAAGCCTAGCTAGTCTGTCAAATAGACCTACCGAAAAAATCAACTCTAAGGGTCTAATTACCATAATAGGCACTGTCAAGTTCCTTGTGACCTCAAGTAAACAAAACTCACAAATAGTTACCGCCATTTTGGATTCAGGTAGTCAAATAACTCTAATATCAACTCGCTGTGCTCTAAAATTAGGTATAAATATTAAACCATCTGTTGTACAGCTAAATAGCATTTCTAATGTATGTACAGAAATTAAAGGGTTTGCCAAAATAAACATCTTAGCTCTTGACGGTTGTATACTTCAATAAAACCACAATGTTATTGTTTTGGATAAAATCGCATCCGAAGTTCCAAAGTGGGAAACTAGTTTTGAGTTAAATGGGAGAGTGAAAAATCTAAAACTTGCGGATCCTCAGTTCAATGATCCTGGTGAAATAGACTTTCTCATCGGTGCTGATCTATATGGCCTAGCCATAACCGGTCATAAAATAGACTTAGGCGAACGCATACCTACTGTTATAGAAACCATCTTTGGATATACGTTAATAGGCCCTATTCAAGCTAGTACGCTAGGGCAACATTCTCTGTCGCTATTTTTAACTAATGAATTCAATCTAAATGAGTTATTGCAGCAATTCTGGTCTGTCGAAGAAAATCCTCTTGTAACCAAGACCAACACGGAAGAAATGGAATGTGAAAACCACTACATTTCTAATATCACTCGGGAAACTAGTGACGATATGTTGCTTCGCTTCCTTTTAAAGTAAACCCTTTGACTTTAGGAAATTTTTTCGAGCAAGCTAAACGACGGTTCTTAAGTCTAGAAAATTCTTTCAATACAAATCACAATCTAAAACGCGAATACTCTGCATTTATGACAGATTATCTCAAGTCCGGTCATATGCAATTAATCAGTGAATCTGTTTTACAAAATCAACATTTCTTTTTACCACATCACGGAGTGTTTAAGGAAAATAGTTCAACAACAAAACTTCGTGTTGTTTTCGACGCAAGCGCAAAAACTACAAAACGGACTTTCTATCAATGATACGCTAAATTATGGTCCAAAGCTTCAGAATAATATATTTGACATAATTTTTCAATTTAGGCGCTACAACACTGTCTTTTCATGTGATATAAGACAGATGTACCGGCAAATAAAAATCACACCCGCTGATCAAATTTATCAACTAATTTTGTGGAGAGAACACTCCTCACAACCGCTGTTAATATATAAGCTAACAACAGGTCTTATGGTTTAAAGCCCGCACCTTATCTCGCAATTCGTACACTAAATCAACTAGTGCACGATGAGGGTATTCAGTACCCACTCGCATCGCAAGTCATAAAAAACAATATTTATGTCGATGATATAGTAACCGGTTCACATGACGCGCCTACTGCGTTACAATTAAAAACACAACTTATCAAATTTCTCGCCAAAGGTCAATTCGAATTAAGGAAATGGTCTTCAAACGCACCTGAGTTATTACAAGCAGTTCTTGAAAGTTATCGCGAAAAGCCTTTGTATTTCAAAGCGCCTGACCAACTTCTACTCTCTATATTAGGTTTAAAGTGGACGCCATCTACTGATGTATTTTCATATAAGATTAACAAAATAGAACCAATATACACAAAACGAGCTATTTTGTCTGTGATCGCACATTTGTATGACCCATGCGGTTGGCTATCACCAATTACATTTCATGCAAAGTGTATTAGTCAATTGTTGTGGTCAATCGGAGTAGGTTGGGATGACACGCTACCTGACAATGT
The DNA here is from genome assembly GCA_018207615.1 of Philaenus spumarius. NCBI lineage: Eukaryota > Metazoa > Arthropoda > Insecta > Hemiptera > Aphrophoridae > Philaenus > Philaenus spumarius. The sequence continues at coordinate 5,523 of JAGFPH010018778.1, forward strand.
TACTAATGCTTGGAAAGCCCTTATCGAAGACTTACCCAATTTAGAAAAGATTGAAATATCTCGCTACACCCACTTACATGACGCAGTTATTATACAACTTCATGGTTTTTGCGACGCTTCTGAACAAGGCTATGCAGCTATTGTATATTTACGCACCGCACACCTTAACAACGAGGTTAAAACGTAAATCTTAATTGCGAAATCAAAGGTCGCACCTTTGAAACGCATTTCCCTACCACGTCTAGAACTTTGCGGAGCACATTTGCTCGCTAAGTTAATGCATTACTGTACCAACTTAATTGCATCGCAATACAAAATTGATCTTACACGCTGTTGGTCTGACTCATCCGTGACACTAGCATGGATAAGAACACCTTCGTATAAATTAAAAGTATACGTTGCTGATAGGGTGACTCAAATTCAAGATTGGGTCTCACCTGAAAAATGGTGTCATGTCTCTTCAAGTCACAATCCTGCTGATTGTGCCACGCGACCAATTTCCTAGTCTTCATTTGTTAACCACACTCTGTGGTGGTCGGGGCCAAGTTGGCTGAGACTTTCTGACCATGCATGGCCAAAATCACAAATTAAAGTGATGGACATGCTTCCCGAAATCCGAACTAACCCAATTTACATAGGAATTTTATCTAAGTCAACAGACTGGGACCTAGTAAATAAATATTCAAATTGGACAACACTTAAACGCATTTATGCGTATATTTTAAGATTCACTCATAACTGCAGGAATAAAGTTAAACACACTGGATCACTGTCATTGAAAGAAATCAATACAGCTGAAGAACAGATAATTAAAATAATACAACACACACATTTTTCTGAAGATATCCGACTTTTAAATAATAAGAAAATTGTACCACCCGTTTGCAACGCCTTTCGCCGTTCCTTGACAGTAATCAAATATTACGCGTAGGAGGAAGAGTTACTCAATCAGCACTGATCTACAACGCTAAACATCCTTATATTCTGCCTAAAAACCATCATATAACTACTCTAATTATTAATTATTACCAAATTAAATATTTACATGCAGGACCTCAGTTGTTACAGTCATTATTATCTCACACTTACTGCATTCTTTCTGCAAGAAGTACATTCGCACTTGTATTTTTAAATGTATGACATGTTTTAGAGCCAAACCATCTCACAAGATTCCTCTACTGGGAGATCTTCCCAAGGACCGCATAACACCTTCAAAACCATTCACGAAAACCCGAGTTGATTATGCGGGTCCATTTCATGTTAAAATCCATACTTTGCGCCAGGCAATCACTGTAAAGGTATATTTGTGCATTTTTATATGTTTCGCCACAAAGGCTGTCCATTTGGAGGTCGCCATGGACTTATCAACTGACGAATATATCGCCGCACTTACTAGGTTCATATCTCGCAGAGGACTCTGTTCTGATATATTTTTAGATTGTGGAACTAACTTCATGGGCGCCGCATCAAAATTGTCTAATATCTTGTCCAAATTACAGAAACAAGACCAATTTAAACAGGATGTGAGTCGTTTTGCTACTGAGAATAACCTACATTTTCACTTTCTACCTCCAGCAGCACCTCATCAGGGAGTTCTTTGGGAGAGCGCAGTCAAGAATGCGAAACATCATCTTTTAAGAATCTTAGGCGAACAACGCGTGTTCCTCATGGACTTCATAACTCTTATAGCCAGAGTCGAGGCTATTTTAAATTCACGACCATTGACACCACTATCCAATGATCACACAGATCTCGCCGCTCTTACACCAGGTCATTTTCTTATTGGTCAGTCACTAGTAACTATTCCGGAAGAAGACATTACATCTATTCCCCATAATCGTCTCAACCACTGGCAACACGTCCAATCGTTTACTGACCGACTATGGAAGCGCTGGAGCAGAGATTATCTTCATACTCTCCAGCATCGTTCAAAATGGACCCGACCATCGGAAAACCTCTGTGTCGGTGATCTAGTTCTCATACATGACTACCAAACTCGACCGCTTTCTTGGCCAATGGGCCGAATTCAAGACATTCTACCCGGTCGGGATGGAGTCGTCCGCTTAGTAACTGTGCGAACCTCAACAGGAACACTTTCTCGCCCTGCAATCAAAGTGTTTAAACTACCCATCAACTGCGATCGGTCACCATAATTTAATACACATCACTTCACTATCAATTTAACCTAATCTCTAACTACTGTTTAGTTTAATAACTCTATAGTCTTCCTATTGAAACACTGTTTCAAGGGCGCCGCTATGTTCTGTACTTATTTTGTATTTCCGCCAAAAAACAAGATATATCAGCATAACTCACCGCTTAGCAACAGAAGTTTTATGTATGTTTAACTTTTGTGACCTTTGATTGGTCTCTGGCTAACAAAGCCGAAGAACACTTGATAAAAAACCACGAGACTGGACAAGCAACGCGCTTTACATCGGTCGTGATCTTATGCTTAGGTAATACACGCTGTAAGTACCTCGTACAACGCTGCTAATAGAATAGTGATTACGATACTACGAATTATTCTCGTTGGTAATCGTACGCTCCGAGTATTTGGTCGCAAACCATTTTATACCTTTTTTATTGTGTCATTTATCCATAATTTATATTGCTTAATTATACGCCATTCGCTCATGTGCTGTTAACTAACTTTGCAAAACCAAAGATATCGCGAAACCTTAATTAGCGAACCTTGTCTATGGTTTGTACTTATAAACTGTGAACAGTGATATTTTATTTGTGAACAGTGTGATTTGTGACAATTTATTATAATTAATTTGTGTCGAGTGTCTTCGCCAGGTACCTGTGCGCACGTTTAAGAACAACGCCATTGGCCTACACCGTCCTTCAGAAATCTACAATACTTCGCTTCAACCAAGGTAGGAAAATGTAAAGCCACAATTCTACAGTTTCAATAATATAGACAAGAATATAATAAAGTATTAATTGTTCTCATTTCAATCTGGTTACTTGTATAAAACAAGTTGGTCCCTCGAATATAAAGGTCTCACAAACTTCAAAACTTTAATTACGCATCACATTGATTTAATCAATGAGAAAACCAAAATTAGGACTGAATTCGTCTAAAATGTTGCCCTTAGAGTAGGAAATACATTATGTCTGTAATACAAAACTGTAGTTCTCAGCCTAGTTCAACTATTATGCCTTAATTCAAAACGAAGTAAATATACTTTTCGACAGGCATATTAAGGAAATTGATAACGTAAACGTGGTGGGAGTTGTTCCCAGCAATGACCATCAATCAAGCCCTCAGGTAACCAGTGTTAGGGCTAAATTATTTTTAAATTTGGACTACTGCACTTAGACATTGTATTTCTAATCTCAAGGTGGGTAAAATCTAATAGCCTATATAAAATCCAAAACCAGCTCACTCACTCACTGACTGATCACAGTACCTCAAAAACGATACCACCTAGAAACTTGAAATTTGGTACACATATTTGCTCATAGGCACTAGAGGCGCACTAATAAAGAATTTTAAAATATTTGGCCTGTAAGGGTTGAAACAACCCCTAAAACAATAAATATTGTGTGTTACATATCTTAAAAACCCTACCTCCTAGAAACGGGAAATTTGATACACGTATTCGTCACAGGTGCTAGAGGCACAATAAGAAAGGATTTTAAAATATTTGACCTGTAAGGGTTATAGCAACCCCTAAAACAATAAATATTGTTTGTTATACTTTACTTAAAGCCAGAAAGCTGAAATTTTGTAATCTTTTCATTTCATACAAGATACATATAAATGTAAACCAGTATTAGATTTTGTTACGTGCTGCTTAGGGGTGAAAAGGTGATAACAACCTCTAAAAACATTAATATAAATTTTTATTTTTCCTTAAAAGCTAGAGAGTTGAAATTTTGCACATTTATTTCTTACAAGATACATACATTTAACAAATAAACCAGTTAAACATTTCGTCCGGTTCTGCTGAGGGGGTGAAAATTTAGTAACAACTCCTAAAACTATAAATATTAAATGAAACAACCCCTAAAACAAAAAATTATTGTTTGTTATATATCTAAAAAACCCTACCACCTAGGTATGTGAAACGTGGTATACGTTTTTGTCATAGGGTGCTATAGGCGCACACTAAGAAAGGATTTTAAAATATTTGGCCTGTAAGGGTTGACACAACCCCTAAAACAATCAATTTTGTTTGTTATATATCTAAAAAAAACGCTAACTCCTACGAACTGAAATTTGGTAAACTCATTTTTCGTACGGGCTAAAGGCCACCTAAGAAAGGATTATTAAATATTTGGCCTGTAAGGGTTAAAACAACCCCTAAAGCAATAAGTATTGTTTGTTATATATCTCAAAAACCCTACCACCTAGGAACAAGACATTTTGTACACGTATTTGTCATAGGGGCTGGATGCGCAATAAGAAAGGATTTTTAAATATTTGGCCTGTTAAGGTTTAAAAACCACTAAAATAATAAATATTGAATGTTACATATCTCAAAACCCTATCTCATAGGAACGAGAAATTTGGTATACGCATTTTGCATATGGGCTAGAGGCTCATTAAGAAAGGATTTTAAAATATTTGGCCTGAAAGGGTTAAAACAACCCCTAAAACAATAAGTATTGTTTGTTATATATCTAAAAAAAAAAACTACCTACCAGGAACGTGATATTTGGTACACGTATTTTTCATAGGCGCTAGAGGCGCATTAAGAAATAATGTTTAATTATATGACTTTTAATGGTTGAAACAACCCCTAAACCAATAAAAATTGTGTGTTATAATTTCTTTAAAGCTAGAAAGCTGACATTTTGTACATTTATTTCTTATAAGATTCATATAAAAAAATGAACCAGTTTTACGTTTTATCACGTTCTGCTAAGATGTGAAATTTAGAAACAACCCCTAAATCTATAAATATATTAATTTAATACCGCCAAGAAACGTTACATATTTGGTACACATATTTCTCATAGGCGCTAGAAGCGCACTAATAAAGGATTTTAAAATATTTGGCCTGTAAGGGTTGAAACATCCCATAAAACAATAAATGTTGTTTTCCTTAAAGCTGAAAGTTTGTACATGTATTTCTTACAAAACACATATAAAAAGTAAATGAGTTTTATATATTGTTACTTGCCTCTAAGTTATAGGTTGTGGAAATGTGATAACAACCCCTAAAAACAATACATATTTATTTTTACATTTTCTTTAAAGCTAGAGAGCTGAAATTTTGTACATTTATTTTTTACAAAATACATATAAAAATAATCCAGTTTTGCAATTTGCTACAGGCTGTTAAGTGTTTAAAATGTAATAACAACCCCTAAAACAATAAATATTAATTGATATTCTTTCCTTAAAGCTAGAGAGCTGAAAGTTGGCACTTATTAATTGTAAGAAAATATTTTAGATGTAAGCTGATCAAAACAATCGGATCTATACATTCGCATATTAAAGACGTATCTGGGTGATCTGCAAACATCTAGCTAAGACTGTGATTTACCAGTATGTAGATTTAGCGGTTGAAAAAAAAAACTCTCTTCGCTCTGATTTTTTTATTGATTCAATTTATTCGGCACACATAGCGTGACGAAGACGATTGACGGGCAGCCAGTGAACATTAAATACCAAACTAATTGAAAATAAGGGCCTACATGTTATAATTCACTTTCCGTGAAATAATAGATGAAGAAAACGAGAGAAAAATATTGCGATTAATTATGAATCATAGTGATGAAAAAAACAAATTCCCTGTAGCGAAGCACGGGTATTCAGCTAGTCCATTATATATTTTTAAATATTAAATTTATATTATATAATCTTGGATAACAGACCAAAACGTGTTCTTTTGACCGCGATCGTAGCTCATTGACCACTTCCAACCTTATATATCACAATAAGAGTCACTGCAATAGCTATATTTCCTATGGAAATTCGATAATAATACGTAGTGTCTCAAATAACAAAATTCACTAGCCAACTGTGAGTACATAGATTTTGTATAACTAACAGCTGTGTAAAGTTCTAGAAAATAATTTGTAATTTATTTACTGTAATTACATACATAGTTTCTTGTATTCATTATTAGCACCAGTATAGTGTTTTAAATTATTATTTTATAAAAACACAAATTTATATTAAAACTTCTTACAAAAATATAACATTTTTAGAATCTGTATAGGCAACATAATGAAGAAAGACTGTTTTTTGAGGGAGAAGGATCATAGACTGAAAAAAAAAATATTTTAAAAAGGCTCGTAATGTATTAGCAAAGGTTAGATAATAAACCTCGTCCTGTCTGAAATAACTTGTATAGGTTCAAGACTTGTATGGTATTTGCTGCTTGATTGTAGAAAATCTCGATATCTGTACAAGTTTGTAAAATATTAATATTGTTTAAATATACAAGCTGATAATTCACTTTCAACAGAAATGCTCCAAAATCGTCTTGCCATCGGAGCTGCAGGCTTACCGACTCCTCTGGCTGAAACTATCTAAAGTTGTCTGTGGGGCTGGTGCTGCGACCTCAATACCGATGGTTCAACTGATATTACCTGCATTCTCATTTATGATCGTGTATGGCTACTTCCTTACGCAGAACATCTCTATATACGTAAAAAACAAATTCGAAATTTATCCATATGACATAATCTTTTATGGAGAAAGAACTGTCAAGTTCTGTAGTGTCTGTCTAATTATCTGCCAGAAAGGATATGGCGTATCAAAAAAGGTAATTGTTAATATAGTATACAATTAGTGTTATACAATAAGTAACTAGGCAATGCAAGTTTTAGGCAACATACACAAAGAACACAATAACAAACATTTAAAAACTTGCAAAGAACAGAGTGAAGTAGAATAGTTATATAGAGAGATTCTTAGAATTTGTATGATTTTTGAAAACCGTTTTATGATAACCCACGTAAACCAAGGAGAACCGATTCTCAGCGGTTTTTTGATGATTTTTCATATTTGCAGAACAACAATTTGTTGGACAACTTCAGATTCGTATTTAGCTAAAAAAAAAAAAAAAAAAAAACAATTACACAAAATGTTTCCACTTCAAACTACCATTTTACTGGACTACAAGATGGAGGTCAGATTCAATCCAACACAACCCTAATTGTTTTTTCCTTCTTCTTTTACTTATTTAGAAATTAATTTTAACTTATTTAGTAATTATTATTATTAAATAAATGTTTATTATATTTGTATCCGGTAGGTAACACTAATCCAATGCTGATTTTAATGATTACTGCCGTATCGGGCTACGTGAGGCCATTATTAGAAAATATATAAGGTGTTATTTGTATTTTTTAATGATCGTTCCATACGCAGCTCGTTAACATTTAAAGTAAATTAAAACTAAGCCGTTAAAATTTGCGCCAAACCCACAAATTCAAAAACCACCAATTATAATGAATTATACTCAATCGTGAATACAGTCCACACGTAACAATACACTAGACCAGGGGTCTCCAAACTAAAAGGATTTGGTCCGGCCCGCAGACACCAATAAAAAAACGTTTTGTTTTAGATTTTGAGAGTGTGCAATGTTGTTAAAAATGCAGGAGGGAAAACCCAATGGTGTTACACTGCATTGTTCACCAACTAGCACTTTGTGGGAAACCCCTTGACGTGTCAGAAAAAATGGAAGTAGTGGTAAAAACTGTAAATTACATCATATCACATTCTCTTAAACACAGACAGTTTAAGAACTTTTTGTCAGAAATAGAAAGCCAGTACCCAGACATCCCATATCATTGTGAGGTGCGTTGGCTAAGCAGAGGAAAGGTGCTTATGAGGTTTTTTGAGCTACGCCAAAAAATTGACATTTTTATGATTGAACAGAGCAAGTCAGTAGAAGAGCTTTCGAGTGATCAATGGCTATGGAGAATTGCATTTCTTGTTGATATTACCACACAGCTTAATATTTTAAATTTGAAACTTCAAGGCAAGAGTTCGTTTGTAAACGATTTGTTTCAGTACGTGAAATCTTTCAGATTGAAACTAGTACTTTTTTAAAAAAAGTAGGAAAAACAGTTTTGGACCATTTTGAAACTTGCAAAAACTTTGCTAGTGAAACAAGTGTGCCGTTTCCATCTCAATATGCAGCACAAGCTATTTCAAAACTATGTGAGGAGTTTGATGAAGCAACTACTTCAGAAAAGATCAACCTATTAAAAAATCCATTTAAATATCAAGTAGAAGATGCTTTTACAGAACTTCAGCTCGAGCTGATTGATCTTATGTCAAATGAACACTTAAAAGAATGCTTCTCCGAGTGTTACAAAAATTAAGATCTTCGTCCTTTTTACAGGTATGGAACTAAGTAACTAAGTTGTAATAATTATTTTTTTTTAATATCTAAATTTAATTTAGGTTTTTATTCCAGGTCGTTAAGTGATGAGTTCAAAGCAATAAAGAGTTTTGCGAGAGATATGATAACTATATTTGGTTCCACATATTTTTTCGAAGATGACACATGTGAAATCAAAATACAGGTCAATGTTGTCGGATAAGCACCTAAAAGCTATGCTCACTATTGGTAATACAAATTTTAATCCAAAATGGACAGACATTGTGAATAAAAAACAGATGCACTCATCTCACTAAAAATAAATACAGGATTTTCTTTTCAAAAATGTTTGTGTTACATATTTTAAGTTTAAATAAATAAGTATAATTCTCCTGAGTGTTTTGTCTTTTAACCTTTGTATTTAAAATGCGTATTACTTTTTATTTAACTTTAACCAATAAAAATTAATTATGTTGGTATAAAAAAGAGTTAAAAATCATATATAAGTTAGACTCAGATACACATAAAACTTACGTTTAAAAATTAATTTATTTGTAAAAATAGACTGGAAATGCTTAAAAACACGGTTTCCAAGTGTCAAATTTTCCACCCTGGGGGACAAGTCGCTCAGACCCTGTTGGCCCGCCATACCACTTAGAAATTTCAATACGGCCCTTGGGTAAAATAGTTTGGAGACCCCTGCACTAGACAGAAAGTTTACAAAAATACACATATAAATGTTTTTAAAAGTTAAAACGGTGAAAAAGTTAAAAGCATACGATATTGGTCAAGGCGCACTTTTCAACGAACGGTTAGCGGCTGGCTAGTTTATTGTTTAATAGTTTTCGTTACCTAACTTAGAGTCGCTTTTCCTGTTTTTGAATCTTGATAACGCTGTCATATAAATTATTGGGAGTTATAATCCAAAGCCAAAATAGTTTGTGATTTTTTAATGATTTCTCATATTTGCCGACAAAAAACCATTTGTTGGACAATTCAGATTCGTATTTAGCTCACCAAGAAGCATAAAGAAAGCCACAAATACAATAAAATTGTATGTCAAACAATCCACTTCAAACTACAAATTTACCGGACCAAGGTTTTTCAAATATACAATACATGATAAATTTGTTATGCAATGCAACCCAAAATGTTTATAAAGGTTTACCATTATACTTACATGAATTTATCTATTTAATTTACATAATAAAGAAAAATTTCGAAATGCCACTTATCATATAAATTTGTTAGATTCTTTTAATAATGCCAATTTAAAGCTCTTTAAAAGAACTATTATTACTTTATATACTATATTTAATTATTGTATTCTATATTTTATAAGATAAATGCTGCGATATATAAAACCTATACAATAGGGTATAAAATCCAAGTTGATTCGGGTTGAATGTAAGAGTATTCGCTTCGCTCAACCACACTTAAAACTTAAGTTTAAACTACAGTGTAGAGTCAATGTTATGTAGATGTTTTCAGTATGTTAATATAGTCTCGATTAAATTAATTTATATTCATGTTGCTATCTCTGTTCGTGTTTATTTTGCATATAGCTGTTTTGAATTAAGAAATTTTGAGTACAATTAATTATAATTGGTGGTTTTTGAATTTGTGGGCTTGGCTCAAATTTTAACGGCTTAGTTTTAATTTACTTAAAATACTACTATTTTATAATAATTTCTAAACTTTTCACACAAATTTTAGATGTAGGCCTACTGAAACATTACTGACGAGAAATAAAAATACATTGAAAGTAATTGACGACTCTAAAAAACTATTAAATAAAAGGTTAGCAAACAAACAATTCTAATAAGAAAACCGTTAGAGGACCAATCAGAACTCATTTCCAAGAGTTCTACGCTCAACTACTGATTTTACAGTAAACGTTTTTCTATTGTAAATTTGACTTCAGATGACTGGAAATTACAGGTTTTAATAATAAATAAATAGCAAAAGTAAATATTCTAAATATGCACCTTTTTTAATACGTGTATCTAACTACCACTTTCTAATTTTGCAGATTAAAGCCAGGGGTGAACCTAGGTATTTATTTCGGCGTTCATTAAATGTTTTTCTTAACAACTCGGCCTATTTGTACACATCTAGTAAGTTTTGCTAGCTAATGTTTTTTTTATCATA